>OX235271.1:21193847-21296251 GCA_944472155.2 Trichobilharzia szidati
GGTGATAGTGAACCGGGGAATTTTTAGGTGTGTGTTTAGTTATTAGTTGAAGAGGTAGGGTGCAGTACAGTATGTTGTGATCACTGTTGTCGAGTTTATCCCCCACCTCTATCGAGATCGGCTCTATTTTGTGGCAGAGGACTAAGTCGAGAATATTGTTATGTCGTGTTGGGAGGCGTACACACTGCTTCCATCCTCCTACATCTATAGCTTCGTATGTTCTAATAATAATATCAACATTGATGAAGCATGCTGCTGATCAAATATTTAGTGGAATAAATGTGTATTTATAGGGTGAAGCAGAAGGTATAGATGTGAGATTAAGGACAGCATTACAATCTTTGAGGAGTCTAGTGACTTAGGGGATTGAAACTTGGAGTGCGCTTGCGTTACGCATATTGGCTTTCAGTCTGCTCTAAATAAACAAGGACTTATTTGAGAAGCTCTCCTGCTTTTACTCTTAAAATGCTCTGTGGCAACCGGGTCGTCACTATTTCTAAGATTTTAACTGTTTACAGGGAGAAATTCACTTATGACCTAGAGGAGTGGAAAAGAAAACCAGTCAAGTAGTAATGGCGAATGAGGTCCATTTTAAGCCGTATTCACCAAGTTGGTTGCATCTTCAGTCTGCTACAACTCTCAGCATAGTCAAGACCGTTCTCTGTCCCAAGAGCCCCTAAAGTAGATTGTCATTGCAGTTCCTCTAATGAAGGCATGCAATTCAGTCAGAGTCAACTGGGAATGAACGAGCAGCATAAAAAATCTGGTTTCGCAACAAAAGAAATCGAGAAAGATGGGACCTAGAAACACACGTACTTTAAAAATATTGCAGTGAGACCGTTCAGAAAACGTTGAATTACCAGAGCACCTTATGTGGATATCTACGACCGAGCGACGCCCGGATAGCTTTCGGCCATTTACTAGAAAATTCAAGTCGAGATTACTGTCGGCAACGCAAATCTAGCTGCATTCGGCTATGTTAGACTCCAGACAGATTTTAGCCCACCATGATGCCAGACTACTTAGTTCAAGGCTAATAATACCTATTAAGTCAATGTATTCATGACTATATTAGGAGCAAACAAATTTGAGGTTGAGAGCAGTTAGGAATCTTTTACCAGAGGTAAGCAGTTATGTGTAGACCTATCGCTTGAAAATAACTTTAGTCAGTCAAGCATCAGAATGCGAATTCCGTTGCAGTACAGCTTCTGTGGAGAATACTGTGAGATGCCATGTAAAACGCCCTCGATATATTGAAGTAGAGGACAATGGTCAGTTTACGTGCATCGCGAATACTGGTGATGCGTTTCAAAAAGTAGAATTGATTAGTAATGCAGCAGCAAGTTTTGAGCGATCAGGATAGAGACCTTGCAACCAGTTCATTCCTCAAGCAGATAATCTGATAAGCTATAATAATACCAAAAAATTCAAATAGAACCATACTGTCAAGAGATTACAGTGTTGAACCTCCAAAAATGTTTTAAGCGTCACTCACTATTCAGTGAACACGTAGTTCTCCTTCTATACTTTAATCTGTTGCACATGTGGGACTAGTCGCGAGCGCTAACAATTAACCTTTGTGGAATAAAGTGTTTACTAGTTTTTTGTTGCTAATTCTTTCTTGCCATTCGATCTTCAGAATGGAGTGAAGACAGCCATTGATAACCTGCTGGAAACCCTTTCCGTGACGCACCAAGTTTCTGATCCATATAGAAGAACTGATATGGTGCGCAAGGCCGCCACTCGAGTGGAACCTTAGTGGGAAGTGATGAGTGGATTGTTGTATTGAGGGTGACATGCGAAATATCGTATGGCGAGGAGGAGATGAGAGATTATGGGCAGTCGTATGGCCAGTTATCTGAAGAGGATAGTGGAAAATAGAGCAAAGTGGAGATGTGTTGTCGTAGCCGTATGTTCCACTAGGCACCCAAAGGAATACTAATAATAAACATAGGTTTCGACTACCGAGGATGCAGAGTTAGTACAACATATGTATATTACCTTCACAATCCAAATACACATTTGACATGAACGAAAAAACAGTCCACAAGTCACACTGGATCTTGGGCGTTGATAAGGCATATCCCCTGTTTGAAGTGGCGCCTCCAGCTTTACCTTGAGGACATTTGCGCGGTCTGGTTGATTTCAGTTCGGCTGATTCGTTTCGTTTGATCTAGGTAGCTGCATTCGACGTGATTCTGGTTTCTGTTTGGCTTGAACTGTATTGATTTTATTAAGAATAGTCGTCAAAAGCTGCCTCTAGGCCTGAAGGCAGTTATGGTGCAGGAGGATGCTTGAGAATGTGTTTCATGTGAAAATTATAGGGTGCACCTAAAATCCTCCTGTTTATGGCGTCTCAATGATTTCTGTAGAGCTTCGTTTCATCACTTGTGTCCATTTTTGTCGTTCACGAGTGTTTCAGTAAATGTTTATGGCTATAATCAGGAACTTTCTAAAACGGTAATTGTGGTAAGGAATTTATATTTTTTTCCGCTATAGTTTCCAAATCAATGTCTCTTTTAAGTTGCTTACTGTACTCTGTTGGCTATTCGTGAATTTTTTTATTGAAAAGCTTCTTCTTTCATTTACAGTGGTACCGAATGGACGCATTGGCACTTGGAGACAATGGCAACCAACCTGCCCTTCCTATATCAGTGGATATCAAAAAACTTTTTGACGGAATTATGTTTAGTCACCGGTATACCAGTTGGGTTCAAGTAGAAGATGCTCTAAGTCAGCTGGAATCAGTAATACATGTATATATGTATGACAGAGTATTCCTAGGCAACTCATACACATTATGTAATCAAAAAGTGCATACGGGACCATGAATCTCAGGAGTTGAAGTACAAATTAGTTGTCTTTCGTTGTACATATGGCATGAAGCGAAAAACTAGAGGTTCAGGTTTACGCGTCAAACCGTAAGAATTCTTTTATTTATTTCTGCAGTGCAAAATACACCGGTTGCCAATCTGGCTTTCGTATACGCTACAAGGAGGACGAGTTTATCATTTGTTCCGCGGAGACAGTTCACAATCACAGATGTGAACAAAGTCTTATGATAGGTGATGCATATTTTAGACGCCTGTCCGGGGATGAAAAGGAGAATATTGCACCAGTTGTGAAGACTACATCTGAGGTTGCTGATGTTTTGAAATATGCTGAAGAGAATTTTAATAAAATTTTGACGAGCACAGATGTCTATAATTTACGTAAGGATATGAGACCAGGTAATTGAAGTAGTTTAAAGTTATTTTTGAAGCCATGCCTTTGAGATCAGATGTTATGCGTATAATAAGGCAAAGCAGTCAGGTGGTTGAATACGTGGATTCGAATACAGGGATAACCAGTAGAATTTGCTTCGCCCTGGAATCACAGGTTCAGTTATATCGGAAATATGGAGAGGTGGTGTGTATTGACTCAACATACAATACCAATAAGGACGGGTAGGTTACAAGTGAAACGGTTGACAAATCTTAATCAGATATTCTCTGTTTCAGTTGGTGGTAACAGACAATATGGGTCATGGCAGGCCTGTTTTTCGGCATGGACGAGACGAGAGAGGTCATGTGATGTAGCTTGGATATTGGGACAGTTCCAAAGAATAATGCAGGATACGTCCGTCACAGAAACTTTCGTAATGGATTCGGCCAACTGTGAGATATCCGCCGTGCGTAATAGTCAAATTCAGGCGAAAATCGTCATCTGTGCATTTCATGTATGCCGGGCTTTCAGCAGGAAGGTGAGGTGAGTATAATTAATACTTGATGCATTTAGACTCGAAATCCTTTTGTACGCAGGTTTTTATATCGTCTTGTTAAAGCTACAACACCTGAAAGGTAAATGCATTGATTTCTAACCGTTTAGATTTCATCACTACCTTAGTGTCATTAGGATGGTTGATCGGAGGGTGTGGAATTATGTCAGGCATTACTGGGTGCCTAAGAAGGAGATGTGGGCTGCGGCATATATGCCGAATAATCTGTTGCTGTTTAATAGTACCAACAATAGAGTTGAAAGCTCTCACAGTCACCTAAAACGATATCTCCACAGAAGAGATCCCCTACACGTACGCATGTACAAGACGTATAAATGGTGTGTACGCACAGAGAAGCGTCGTAGTGTTGAAGTCATCGTTGAAAGTTGTCGGATTCATAAGTACCACGCACCGGAACCAGTTATGCCGATATTAGGAAACTTCGCTCCTTATGCCGCTAAGTTAATTGCCAAGGACTATGGCCGTAATCGTCGGATGAACATAGAGTTGTATACTGATGATATGGCTATCATAAATGACGGCATATACCTGCACCAAGTGGATTATACCAATTCTACTTGTACCTGCAGAATATTTAGGGCACAAAGACTACCTTGCCGGCATATGCTGCTATGTCACACTCAAATTCCTCAGTTTACAGGTAAATCAAACTCTTACTAATATTTCAATTAATATTTTTAGTTGACAAAGTAATTCGCCTGTGTCGCAGATGGTTTTGGCAGGATCCGTTGCTACCAAGTCGTGTGCCGTGTGAAGGTTCAGTGAAGAAACCCTGCATGGAGATACTGCAACTTCGCAGGCAATTGAACAGAAGCTTCGCAGTTATGCAGGATAATTATAGTAATGAATATACTATTAGTGCACTGCGAGCAACTCTGAATTACTTTGAGAACTTTCTTGTATAATAATGGAAGATGTACATAAATTTTGTGTCAATACATGCAAATATACCCTAACTTCTAAACTGCATACGCCTTATGTTTTACCGTTTCATGTGACAGAAGTCTAATAGTCATTTGCGAATATAGTGGAAAGCATTTTCTAGAGAGCAAGTAAAAGTGAGTACTAGGCGGAATCTCCAGTACTTAGTATGAGAAGTAAGGTGAACGTTTTTTTCTTGTAAGTATGCAATGAAAAGATAATGACGAGTTTTTGTAACTAGCATTGTATTTACTATGTAGGTAATGTTATTACAGGCATACATTGCTATAACGTGTCTAGTCTGGCGTATCGCCGCATTAGTAACACCAATTGTAGCGTTTTCCAGTCAGCAAAATTTCGACTTTTCGTACGTCAAACTTCGCAGAAGGTAGATGAAATTAAAGACTGCTTCCAGACGATCCGTACAACAGCACCTTAGGCAATGTCTACAAAGACAAAAATAAGATAATTAGAAGACACGTTAAAATGCATAGGTAAATAAGTGAAGTGCTGTTTTGGAATAAGGGAGATTACTAGTATTATGACAAGGTCTTCAACTCATTTCATTTCTTTCGACTGCTACCATTTCTTGCGTCAGCGTTACTTACTTATAGTTCACTGTCACTTCTTCGTTGCACCCTATTTACACAGTGCAAGGAAATGAGAAAATGAGTGCGATACTTAGGATACAGCAATAATAAGGCTGTAAGCAGATTAACACTGCAGCGAGGTGCAACAGTAATAATAATTTGCTTTGTTCGAAAACAGTATTAATGCTTCAGTGTTGAATTCGCAGCATCTCGTACGTTATTGTATCTCATTTTATGAAGTAATAACATCTCCAAGGTATTTCATGTTAGACTTAGTTTATGTTTCAGTGCCCTCTGTGATACAAACATCTTGTGAATGATACATGAGTATTTCAGTTATGCGTACTAAAGGTTTAAAAAAATCATTCATCTAATTCACTTCTATTAGCACTAATTCTTATGTCCGTGTTACTGACTTTTGGTTTATGTTTTCTTCAGTGCACTTTATCTGGACAATTTAAGGAATTGGGAAATGCATTGAGTACTTAAGAAACGGCATTCATAATTGTTTGTGCCAATTAACACTGTAGTGAGTTGTGACACTAGGCAGCTGCAGTGACAAAGGCGGCTGACTGAGTTTTAACATGGAACTCGGTGGAGAAGTGCAACTTTTGAGATGTAACGGGACAGAGTGTAAAAGTTATCTCAAGTAGGAGGAGAAATTATTGTAAGACAACTCTTTTTCAGTTAGACGAGAACCGAATAAAAAAATGCGATTATCATTTGTTGACATTTTGCTTATTTTTATCCACGTGTTAGCATTTCATTATACCTGGACTATAGATCATTCTGACAGACTGACTTTCAACAGAGAAGATTGCAAACAAGCGCACCTGTTTACGTTATCACATTCCATGTAGCACACAAAGGTAGAGAAAAAAGAAATCAAATGGAACTCTAATGAGCATAAATGTCATGGAAGACGAACAGTGATATGGAAAGAACACAATGGTTGCTCAGATATGTAAGATTACGCAGAGTGAATGCATCTGTGTTATAAACAACGTTGGAAGTCACATTTCTACTTAACACTAAGCTTCACCCCAATATTACTCACCATTTTAGACTACTTAACACAGAAGAAAGGGCACAGACACTGCGATCAAAAACCAGTAGTCTTTTCGTATCTTCCAGTTTCAATGGTCACTTCTCACAACCTAGGTGGACAATGTCATTAGCATACACTAAGTTGACAAGACTTTTCCCTGGTAAGTCCCTGAAGTGAGTGACACACAATTTTGTTAATATATGTATGATGAAAGTGAACTAAAATAAGGACGACAGTTGTAGAAATGAGCCTTGTATTATATCATTCTTGGAAATATCAGTTCCCTCATAGTTTAGTTTCAGTATTAAGTGAATGGAATGCAATCTACAGATTCATGAAATTCACATGCTGACGTACATGCTGACGGACAGCAACATGCATTATTTTGGCAGCTCGAGAACTAAACATGAGTTTAGATACTAAATGTTTAAAAAAATAGACTTTAAAAAAATTAATTAAAAAAATAAAATAATAATGACTGTACAGTTTCAGCTTGTAAAAAAATAACAATGCTTTCGCTCCTAATATCTACAAGCCTGCTCAGTTTCTTGTCAAGATGCTATCCCATGGGCCATACACAAGTTCGCCAGCTTCGATGGTGACCTTTGTGAAATATTTACAAATTAACATTTATACGATTCTGTTCTGATTGCTTGTACTATAACTCAACAATATGAACTTTTTGAAAAAGTGATAATGTATGCTAATTAACAATTGTTATTCGTAACATAATTGATCGTGCCTGTAAAAATGGCATGCATTTCATGTAAACTTACCCGTTTATACGAAATACATATTATTATTATACTACTTTTCTGGAATCATAGTTAATGTCTCCTCATTAAAGTGAGCAATGGGTGTTGTACTTGTATAAAATCAATAGGATGTGAACCGCTGCCGATGAAAACGACAGAAATTCTTGGAATTATCAGTTATAATTTCAGCTGGATCACATGCAACACTCGGCAGTTGTTAAGTGGTCAATTCATGAACATGGAATCCATACAGAAAGCGCAGAAGATTTAGTACAACATGCACACTCCTGATTTCACTATTCAGCATGCACGCCAAATGCATTACTTTAGGGGCCTACATAGTTCACAAATTAACTCACAACACTTAAGTGGAGAAAACATATTTGTCCTTACTGAGCGGTTCTTGTGAAGTAACTTTCTTATGCAGAAGAGAAGAGCAAGGTATTCATAATCTTTCGCTACATGTGGAATCGCAGTGCAACTCGATGCGCAACAGTATATATATGAATAAACTCAAAAATAAAGTCCTTCTGGTGACACATTGTGACATGATAGGAAGTGAGACGGTCAGATCACCAACGTATTTGACGAAGTTGCTCTCATTAGAAAGAGAAAAGTCATGTAAGACAAGAGAGAGAAAAAAGAAAAGGAGAGATAACAGTACCCTGAGGAACACAACCTTCAGCAAGCAAGGCGGAAGATTTACCCTAATATACAGTATGCTGTATACCATTTGGGAAATGATAATGCAACCAGTCACCTACACAGGACTCGTGTTTGCACGACCGAAACCTTACTCAACTAATATCATCTAGGTCCTTAGTCAATAACGGCATATGTTGAATAACTTAAAGCTTAGCACAAAAGTGATAAAGCACAAAAAACACTTGCAGAGTAGGAGATGGATCCTGGGTGGATGAGGAGGTTACTGAAAGGTATTTATTTGTCATTTAGCAAAGAAGAAGATTGAGAACTGCAATTATCATTTGTTGACATTCTGGAGACCATTATTCAGTGTTTCGCATTTAGTTATGCTTAGCCTGTGTCATTCTGCCTGACTTTCAGTATGACTTCGCAAAGAAGTCCAACTGTTCAGTTTACCACATTCCATGCACAACACAAAGGTAGAGACATAAAACTAAATGGAAGTTTAACGAGCGAAAAATAAATAGTGACAACATGAGTTGAATAGATACGTGAGATTACACAGAGTGAATGCATCTGTGCCATGAACAAAGACTTGCAGACATATATCAAGTAGTTCTTCTAGCTGACTGTCAACGATTTTATGAACCAATAGCAGTTTTTCATTCGACCGACCCAAACACATTTTGAACCTTAACATGTGCTGGCTAACATTATCCCTCGAGGAAGGCGATGGCTTGGTATGCAATCACGCGTTATGGCCATCTCAACCTATTCAGCTTCCCAACCTTGAAGACTAACTTACCCTCCTCACCTAACACTTTATGCGTAATCTCAAGAGCGATCGCCATATTATACTGCTTTAATCATGAGATAGAACACAGACACCTATAATCAAACACCGGTATTCTTTTCATATCTTCCGGTATCAGGGGTTACTTCTCATAGTCTAGGTGTACAATATCATCAGCAAACTGTAAGTTGACGATGATGATGATGTCTCTAAAGTCATTTATAGACTATCCTACTGATATATGTGTGATTGGATTGAAATGATATAAGGATGACAGTTTAAGAATTCAGCCTTGTGTTACATCCCAGTTGGAAATGTGTTTTCTCGGATAATTCGCAAACAGTAATCACTGAATAGGAAACATTCTGTAGAATTTGTGAAACTCATTAACTGACGCAATACTTTTGCAGGCATTATAGTGTTTCCTCAATAAAGCGAGATTTGTATATTTCGGTTGCATAAAACGAGTAGGTGGTATCCTGGCAATACCAATGACTACAACAAGTCTTGTAATTATGCACTACAACTTTTACTTTACTGATTACTCCAGCAGATTTGAAATAAACACTTGACAAATATCAAATTTATACAGAAAGTCAGTAAGATTTACTAAACTAAAAGCACTTTCGGTTTACATAGGAGTTCTCCATGCCGAATTTATTCCCCCAAGGGCCTACACAGATTACAACTTCAATTAAATAACATTGACGTTGAAGAAATTCCATTCTTCATTACTAAACTTAATGATAATAATAATGTTTTTATTCTAGAAACAGGAGCATTCCTAATGTTTCACTTTATGTAAATGCAGTTACATACAGTTGCACTAAGAACTCAATGCAACTCGGTGCACAATAGTATGTACACAAACAAAGTGAAAAATAACGTCCTCCTTACCTTCTGAACAACTTTTCCTTATTACAGGTTAATAACTTTCTTTCACGTATGAGCCTGAGATATGTTTATGAAATCACAATATTATACCAGTTAAATCTCGCCCCGAAACCAAGGCCACTTGAAACCAATAGCAACATCGAGACAAACGTCATTGAGGGGATATGCAATAAAGTCGCTCCCGGATCTTCCCAAATGTTGAATATGCCCAGTGATGGTCCCTGTTGATCAGTGCACTGCTAACCGGAAGTCGTCCACTAATAACTAAGTTTAAGACGACAGTGTGGCAGATCGCACGTGTATTCGAAGGTGTACCTTAAGCTTACCCATTCCAATTACATGATGATGGTCATCATTCGATGCCAAATGAAGAAGCCTCAAGATAAATACGACATTACTTCACATCCACCGGGAGGAGAGCCAGCGCACGGGTACTGAGTTGTTAGCATTCCTTCCCCCCTCTTATTGTTCAAAAGAATCAACAAGGACTTGCTATCGCACCTAATCAACAAGATTCGATAGCCGATATTTGGGGCAATGAAGTTAATTTCAGGAATAATAAGTGACGTAATTTTATAAGTAATGACAACCATTTGCTTCATATTAAACTTTTGGTTTCATTGAAGAAGTTAATTTTCTGTCGTCTGTGTGATGCTCCCTTCTAAGACTGCAAAATTTCACAACAAATTAATTTTCAGCATTTCAATGTCATGAGGTTTTAAAGTGTCGATATTATCTCACGATTCAAGGTCGTATTTAGCAATTATTCGAATGGTGGACCACAAGGTTTGTTTTTATTCATTTAAATAATCGTGGTTTACAACTTATTTACTGACAAAACACCACAGTTATCCAAATTTTTACATAAATATTTAGTTTAGTGCATCTAAGTTGTGTTTATACGAGACAAAGTCATTATATGTAAGCTAACGACCGTCTTAAGTATCGCTCTCCGTAAGAATGCTACGTTCTCTGTTCATTGAACTGCCAGGATGTAGGTCTTCTTAATCTTAAGGTCTTAGTGTCGCTAACTGAACCCGTGCAAATCACTAGATTTGCTTGTATAGATACGTTTTTTGACGTCGTCGCTACTCATTTCATGAAAAACTGTAGTTGAACAGTGAGAATAACCAGTTCGCTGTCCTAATTCTCACTAGTATGCTTATTAAACTGAATAAAGTTAGTAACAAAAGTTATAATCATACCTAGTAGGGGAGACGCTTTCTGTGTGTGCCGTGAATATTTGTGTGTGTCTAAGGGGTAAGTAAGAAACATTGCCTATCATGGATGGCGTAAATCAACATCTCGTTACAATGCGGTCTTCCTTTCAAGTCAATTACAATGTAAAAAAGCCTTGGCTTAGGCTTCTTTTCTTTTGACGCAATACTTTGTGTTGTCACCACTATTCACTGTTCCACGAACTTGGCTTTGCTCCTAATAATTTGCCTATACTGCGTTTACAAACTTTCATCATTCGCTTCACATCTCGGATATCAGAAGCGTAAGTAACTTCAAAAATCAGTGTAAAGGAATAGATTAGTCTCAATAACCGTTTGAAAGTTAGCAAAATCAAGAAGCTCTGTATTTATTGATCTACTGCTTAGTAATTGGCCATTGGTATATGTGCAGCATATAGAGACTAACTTTTGGACGTGTAAGGGTTTTAAAATTAATATTAAGTGCGAGGTACCTGTAAGTGATCATAAATTGTCAATCCAGAATAAACAACTAAAAGCTTTTCCTGATTGACTCCGATAGTAGTTCTTAAGTAGAAGTAACTTCAGGAATGTAAATGTTAGCGACTATAAACAAAACTGATTCACGCCTATTGTGTGTGAATTAACACTACCACTTTCTCCTTAAGCCTTCATAGTTGATGTGGAGTTGGTATTCAGCAGTCGGATACCGTTAGATATCTAAAAGATGCACTTGTAAAGGTTTAGTGTGATATTATTTTCTGAAGCTTGACCTTTCTTAGCTGATATGAATTAGTAGCAGTAGTTTTCTTAACACCCGAGTATTCCTTCGAATGCTCTTGATGGGTAAACTTTCTTTTATGCTTTCGTTTTTGTTTTGATGTTCACCTATTGAGCCGATGAGTTAAAATCACCCAATGTGTAAAATGTGTTGCAGTGACTATGAGATCAGCTTCATAGGTCATTCCAGCGTAAGTTTAGCCAAGTGAGACTGATTGACCATAAAAGTGACTGACTTAGAAAAAAAATCCAGTAACTTCTATGAACTCATTTAAACACAATCATACATGGTGAGACTGTTGTTGTTGTTGTTGTATTTTGATTAAACTAGCGTATACGTATATCCTAATACTTCTCGTTTATAATTGTGTCCTAACGTTGTGCTTACTCGACACACACAACGTATATCAGAAGACACTTGAGAAGGTGTAGGAATGTGTATTCTCGCCGTAATCAAAATTCAAAACTTGAGTGAGTACAACTGTATCAACTTTTGTTACGCAAGATTTAGAGTAATAAACAAATCAAAGTACAATTACACAATGAAAGTATAGGACGATGATGAGTAATAAAATGGGTCACTACAAGACACAACTACAGTCTTTGAAGGTATTGTAGTTAGGCGGAAGGAGAGGTTGATTAACGAGTCTTTGTCCATCTAATCTACACCAGAAATTGCGATAGGAATGGTGCAATACCAACACTGAAGATATAGAAAATATTGCTAATAATAAAACCAAAGGCAAAGAAGTAGTGAAATAATATAAACCAAATCTGAAAGTTATATGGACACCTTCATATGATTAAGAGCGATAAGTTGCCTTTATACTGTGATTGTATGGCAAATTGAACTGATTTTTCGACCCTAGTTGTTGTTCAATCAAGGCTTCGTTATCAAATAATAGTTTTATATATATCATAGTTTCAGGCAAATGAGACACGTATGTAGAATTGATCTCTCTTTGGCCAGTTAGAAAATTTTTGTCGTCTACTACCGTCGTTAAATTCAAGCTGATATATACAGTAGCAAGTGATTGCTATTCATTTTGTCCATTACAAATAAGATTTTATTCTAATAAACCACACAGTGTTATACAGTAATATTAACTGATGACGTTTCGCGCACAATTTATTGCCACTCATAATCATATCAAGTCGCTCACACAACTTTCTTGCTTCATTTATATACATGAGTGAAATTGATGATAAGACATTTGAAAAAAATCAGTAATATAAGATAATGTACATTCAGAAATAATAATATTAGTGTTATCAATCAAATACAATCAGATGGGAAGTAAGACAAGTGTTTTAATAGTCAAAGTAAGTAACCTGTTAGAATGTTATGATGTACGTGAATTGAAATAGAATTTTAAGATTATTTATTACCCTCCACTGATAAGACTGATGGTAATAATATCTTCCATATCTCTGGTATTTGCGTTGAGTCACTTCTATTGCATGTGTTGGGTGTAGACTCGATGAACCAGGCAGGATTCAGTAATTAGTCTCTCTCTCCACCTACCTATATTACTTTTTAGAATTTCAACTCTGTCCCACACACCCTATTGTGTGGTTGTGCGCTGTTAATGTATGCGGTGCGATTGCTGAGTTGTTTTCCAAATTATTTATCTTCGTGGGATCAATCATCCAGTTTTGTCATAAAAGGAGGAGACATCTGAGGCCCTACGTAGGATTCTCAATAAAACAAGAATTAGGTTGGCATTCAAACCTACAAACTCACCCAGAGACAACCTCTGCAGGCTAAAAGACCCGGTGGACTCAATTAAACAAAAAAAGATATAATTTCTAAGATACCTTGCTATCACTGTGAGGTCAACTTCATAGATCAAACTAGTATATCAGGAGTGGTAAAATTATCAGAATATAAGAATTTAGCTAAAGCTAGAATGATTGATCTGACACGATAAGAAATTTGGAAAACAACTCAGCAATCGCACCGCATACATTAACAGCGCACAACCACACAATAGGGTGTGTGGGACAGAGTTGAAATTCTAAAAAGTAATTTAGGTAGGTGGAGAGAGAGATTAATTACTGAATCCTGCCTGGTTCATCGAGTTTACACCCAACATATGCAATAGAAGAGGCTCAACGCAAATACCAGAGATATGGAAGATATTATTACCATCAGTCTTATCAGTGGAGGGTAATAAATAATCTTAAAATTCTATTTCAATTCACGTACATCATAACATTCTAACAAGTTGCTTATTTTGACTATAAAAACACTCGTCTTACTTCCCATCTGATTGTATTTGATTGATAACACTAATATTATTATTTCTGAATGTACATTATCTTATATTACTGATTTTTTTCAAATGTCTTATCATCAATTTCACTCATGTATATAAATGAAGCAAAAGGTTGTGTGAGCGACTTGATATGATTATGAGTGGCAATAAATTGTGCTCGAAACGTCATCAGTTAATATTACTTTGTACCACTGTATGATTTATCAAAATAAAATCTTATGCATAATGGTGTTATACTGTAACACAGTGCCTAAGTCGTATGCTTATATCAATAATGCTATTCATTTTACCTGAAAAGTCTCACTGACTTAGTCTTTAAGATTAAAAAGCAAAATGATATACTTTGCGTCTTAATAAATGTGCTTCTGGAAATTGAATGTGTATTTATGAGTAGATTTGATGAATTCATACTACGATAGATGTTTCAATCTAGAGCAGTAAATTCACCCAACGTAAAATGCCAGTGCGTTGGTGGCATAGCCGTAGAATGCTCGCCAGCCATGCAGGTGGTCCGGGGTTCGATCCCCGGCCGACGCACTCCTTTACCTCGCTAAGTCAGTGATAAGACTGGCAAAGAGGGAAGGTTGGGCATGAGGCTAGCAACTACATCCCGTAAAAAATAGACACCACTACTACTGAAACTTCAAGCTGGCTCTAGCTTGAAGCCCCCTGTGTTCCACTGGGAACGTATAGGAGTAAAAAAAGATGCCAGCTGGTCACAGGATAAAAGCTTAAAATGTTAGATATTGTTAGTCATCTATTGTGAAAGATTATTCCATATTTGTGCGTCGTTGGCGGTTCAGCAACAGAATGCTCACCAACCATGCACGTGGTTCGGAGTTCGATCACCGACTGACGCACTACTTAGCCGGTAGTAAATCCGGCAAAGAACGAAAGTTGTGCGCCAGGCTAGTGACTCCACCTTGTAAAAGAGAACACCACTGTGACTGAAGCTTCTAATCTCAAAACTTGGAGCCTTATGCTCCACTGGGAATATGAAGAAAATTCAGTATTTGGCATTGGTAATACCAAGTTTATATTTTTTTGAGGGTGAACTTGCGGTTAGTACTCCTTCATCTGGAATTATTCTGAAAATTTTATGTTCTTTTTCGTACTCACTCTATAGTTTCTGATATTATTTCCGTCTTTTCTTTATTTATTGTTCATCTCTTGGATTCTGAGTGAGACATAGGTCTTCAGCAACACATCTCCACTTCACTTTGTTCTCTTCTGTTGCCTATCAGCTCCCATTTCCACTTCATATGATCTCCTCCATATTTTCCTCGGGAACCCTTGTCGCTTCCTATTCAAGTTCCATTCGAAGACCTTATGTGTATTATCATATAGCGGTTTCCTTAGCGTATATGCAGTCAATATCTCCATCTCCGTCAACATATTTGTTAGACAATATAGGTTCTTGGTTGGTACTTTACCAGAGTTTCTTATTGCTCATCCTTTCTGGTCGTCTGATCTTGAATATTGAACGGAGGCAGTTAATACTAAAAGTTTATAGCCTGCCAACACGTTGACTTGTCATTGATGTCGAAAATTCAGGTCTTATTCCATCTGTAGAGTGCTGTAGATCTCTATGCAGAGTAAGGAAGTTCTGTCTTGCTTTTCAAATCCTTGCTTTAACATCTTTATTTGCGCCGTCCTGTGGTTGAAAAGATGCTGCCTATTGAAGCGGATAACTTCATTTAGATTCCTCCCGTTGGTGGTGGTCGGTGCTTTCTATTTTTTATTATTTGCAGTGTTCTCACTATGATAATGCAACAACTTAACATCACATTAGATGCATCTAACTTACAATGGAGCAGATGTGCAGATTATTTAGTCTTCTCTCACTTATTAAGTAATTTACTACCTCACACTTAAGCGCGCTTTACTTATGTTTGTGCTTAAGACTGACACGCCCTATTGCTGTGCTGTACGTTAATGTACTCCTGCTAGGCTAAATTTGATCATACTGTTTGTTTGCAAAAAAGCAGATAAATGGAGAAATCTGTTTTTTTTTTTTAATTCACAAATAACGTTTTCGTTAGTTATGGCGTCATGATGCATGATTCTAACAGATGTGCAGATATGGTAGTAGTATTTTGTGAAATGACATTCTTTGTACAAGTCAGAAGTTTCTTAGAGAATAAAATACCAATTAATCATCTTTCTTGAAAGAACATGAAATGTGACTAAGGCAGTGAAAATCTAGTGGTTACGTATAGATTTATTCGGATGTATACTAGAGAGGAAGGAATAAACATTAAGCTATTCAGTCACTAATTATTCTAAAAATAGATACCTTTGATATAGGAAAGCAAATAAGTGGAAAGGTGATCTACAAATGCCATCTGAGAACAGTATTCTTTAGCATTGGTCTATGGTACTGATTAAGCCAACCCTACGTGATTCCGATCACGTATTATCCAATCATCAGTAAACTGTTTTTCAATTCTAAGAATGCCTTTAATTGTTGGAAATAGAATTTATGTTACCAGTAGTAAGGTTTGTGAAGAAACACGGACTGGTTCGAGGAAGACTTGATCACAGGTTTATATCAACTAGAAAATAGTTGGAGCGCAAGTAGAATTAGACAACTGTATCGTTTTGGGTACTATTCAATAGTAGTATGAACTCATTTGAGAACAATTTCAAAGACGAATTCTTTGTTCCTCTCTCTCTCTCCATCTGCTTAGTTCCTACAATGTAGTGTTATCAGACGATTGAGTACCCTGACTGATTAAAAGAGTGAAGTCATGAGTACGTATCAGCAGTGCTCATTATTCGTTTCCTGATGGACTGTCGGAATCAGTGTCTTTTCTTTAATCTTTATGCAATATTTTGATATCTGACGGTGTGGCAGATCGTGACAGAAGCTTAAGCAAAGGCCCAAATTGCATCAGGATTACTGTCAACTGTTTCCCATCCGATATACCAGCTGAACTAGGAAAAACAGTCATCAGTGATAACACTAACTCCAATTGTCACCATTATTGTATTGCGAAACTATGAATAGCTCATTGCAACACAAATGGGAAGTCGGTCAGCTCTTCTATACAGGTCAGAAACTCGGCCAGCGTGTCAAGAAAAGCATTTCCAACAAGTTACACTATTGTATCAACAACTACCGTCTCTAGCTACATTCTCAAGATTAGATAGCCAGCCCGCCAGACGGAAAGAATCAGCAACACGAAACTCTCCAGTAGAACACACCAATCAAGGGCCGATTGCTCAATATATATCCAGGCGAGAATAGACGTCGATCGGGCACACGCCACAGAAAAGACCGTAGAATGATATCGCGCTCAATGCAGGTAATCGTGTAGCTAGTCAGTTGAAGAGGACAGCACAGAGTAGAACAAAGTGGAGACGTCTTGCTGAAGCCGCATGTTCCACTCGAAACGCAAGGAAACAATAATAATGTAATAATACTGGATATCTCATTAGATGATCACTTCAGCGTAACTTCTAGTGTATTTTTTATACCTAATTAAAAAGATCTCGTTACTGCTAATTTATTATGGATTATCTTATAGATAAAGTTTTACTCATATACACATTCCTCTTCTCTTGTCATCATTCAATTGACCTCGAACAGTGTGATTCTATTAGCTGTGCATGAAAGACAGAAACTATTTTGGCAGTGTGATTAAACAGAAATCTTGTTCATACTAATTCTATTTGAATTACTTTTCTGTTTGTTAGTTAGTTTGTTTTTGTTATAACGTCTCTTCTGATTTAAAAGAAAGAGAGAAGTAAAAGTGACCAGGTTGTCCACTTGTAGTAGTAGTAGTAGTAGCTTTTGTTGTAGTATAACATTGTGATGACCTTATTACTTTGTAAATTTTCACGTTATTGATTTATTTACTAATGTGCCTGTAGTTTCCGCTCACCTTCATTAATATGTCCATAGGTAAATATAATAATAATAATAACAATAATAATAAGCGTGGTATTGTCTACTGCATCATGATGGACAACCTTATTTAATGTGTTGTAGCACTATTGTCACCATCTCTCTTCTATCTAAAATAGAGAGTAGTAGTTCAAGCAGCTTAATTAGTTATCATGAGTTTTAAGCTTAACATAATGCATAGTTGATGTACAGTGTTGGAAAGTTGTCAATGGCTTCTGGAAAATTCACTTCGTGTATGCAATTAACTAGCATAAATCTTGCCAAAAAGTATCTTTTATTGTGATATTAAACAATGCATATACTTGGAAATCAAAGGTGAAATGAATTTCCCTGAATGAAGGTTCAAATACACATTACTCATAGAGAGAATTTTCATCTCAAGTGGATGATTTCGACTCAGTTGTGTTCTCTCAGGAGCTGGTTGATTTAATTGCGAAGCTTTTGTCCCCGTCCCCCATCTAGACAACATCGCTTCAGCTCAGGTTTTAGTATGAAATGAACTCATTTGAATTCTCCATGAAATGATAATAAAATTGTGTCTCCTGGCAACCACTGTTGTGATTGGTTGTTGATTTACATCTCTATTGATCATTTTTATTGACTTGGAATTTGAAATTTCTTGTCATGTGATTTATTTTTTATTAGTGGGTAAAGTTGTTCTATAATAATGTGTTTGTTGATCGCTTGCTGATTCATTTGAGTACCAGGTTTCTAGGAATTCCGTGACTTCACATATGGTGTTTCCTTTATCCAGAAGAATTGAGAAACACTGCCGCACTCCAGTGTTGAAAGGAATAGAGAAAAAATACCTAATAACCGTCTTCAAGAAAAATGAATACCCACACAATTTCACCAATAGATGTTTAAACTCTAGTCATAACACCAACAAGAAACCATCATCACCATCATTTCATATCAATGCAAATAGATAATTACGGACATCAATTTGATGATTAGGTAATGTAGAAATTTTGAAATAGAAGAAACACAAAAATTGCAGTCGTGGAATTCCTAGAAACCTGGTACTCAAATGAATCAGCAAGCGATCAACAAACACATTATTATAGAACAAATTTACCCACTAATAAAAAATAAATCACATGACAAGAAATTTCAAATTCCAAGTCAATAAAAATGATCAATAGAGATGTAAATCAACAACCAATCACGACAGTGGTTGCCAGGAGACGCAACTTTATTATCATATTCATGGAGAATTCAAATGAGTTCATTTCATACTAAAACCTGAGCTGAAGCGATGTTGTCTAGATGGGGGATGAGGACGAAAGCTTCGCAATTAAATCAACCAACTCCTGAGAGAACACAACTAGATCGAAATCATCCACTTGAGCTGAAAATTCTCTCCATGAGTAATGTGTATTTGAACCTTCATTAAAGGAAAATTCATTTCATCTTTGATTTCCAAGCATATGCATTCTTTAATATCACAATAAAAGATACTTTTTGGCAAGATTTACGCTAGTTAACTGCATACACGAAGTGAATCTTCCAGAAGTCATTGACAACTTTCCAACACTGTACATCAACTATGCATTATGTTAAGCTTAAAACTCATGATAACTAATTAAGCTGCTTGAACTACTACTCTCTATTTTAGATAGAAGAGAGATGGTGACAATAGTGCTACAACACATTAAATAAGGTTGTCCATCATGATGCAGTAGACAATACCACGTTCATTATTATTATTATTATTATTATTATTATTATTATATTTACCTATGGACATATTAATGAAGGTGAGCGGAAACTACAGTCACATTAGTAAATAAATCAATAACGTGAAAATTTAAAAAGTATTGAGGTCATCACAATGTTATACTACAACAAAAGCTACTACTACTACTACCAAGTGGACAACCTGGTCACTTTTACCTCTCTTTCTTTTAAATCAGAAGAGACGTTATAAGAAAAACAACCTAACTAACAAACAGAAAAGTAATTCAGATAGAATTAGTATGAACAAGATTTCTACTTAATTACACTGCAAAGATAGGTTCTGTCTTTCACGCACATCTAATAGAATCACACTGTTCGAGGTCAATTGGATGATGACAAGAGAAGAGGAATGTGTATATGAGTAAAACTTTATGTATAAGATAATCCATAATAAATTAGCAGTAACGAGATCTTTTTAATTAGGTTTAAAAAATCACTAGAAGTTACGCTGAAGTGATCATCTAATGAGATATTCAGTATTATTATTATTATTGTTTCCTTGCGTTTCGAGTGGAACATGAGGCTTCAACAAGACATCTCCACTTTGTTCTACTCTGTGGTGTCCTCTTCAACAGACTATCGGTGGGGATACTCATAATCTCTCATCTGCTCCTTGCCATACTATCTTGTCCCTGTCACCGTGAATGTGACGACCCACTCGTCGCTTCCTTTTGATATTCCACCCGAAGGATGTTCTGCACTTAGCGCGACGTCATTCAACGGTCTTCTCAGCGGCGTTTTCCTGATTCGTCTCCAGTTTCTCCTGTATGCCTGTTGGTTAATCGACTTTTGGTTGGTTAGTTCCATTGGAGGGTTTCTTGTTGCTAATTCTTTCCACCTGGCTGGTCATCTTATCTTTGGTGTGTATCTGGAGACGGCAGTTGTTGATACAATTGTGTAACTTGTTGGAAATGCTTTTCTTGACACGCTGGCCAAGTTTCTGACCTGTATAGAAGAACTGACTGACTTTACATTTTAGTTGACAGTCCTAATATTTTTGTTTATGCGTTCAGTTTACTAGCTCGCTGGTTTTTGTATTGGGTCCCATATCCAGGTGAAGTGGGAGGGTTGGATGTGTGACTAGTGACGCTGCTCAACAAAACCATCCAGACTGCTAGAGAAACTTCATGTCATACACTGCTTATTCATAGTGAATGTTGATCAAGATTAGGCAGTTGCAAGACTTACTAATTGATCTGCAGTGGTCACTTGGCGTATGCATTTAGCCACTTTTTTAGGACTTATTCAATACAGAAGTTTCATGTACCTGGCAGTGATCCACACCTGCTGTATGAGGTGCGATTGTACTACTAAGTTTCTTAGACTGGTTAAATAGGTGGAGTGGGGATTCGAACTGGGCGTCTGTCAACTGAAAGTTGAGTGTTTATGCCAATAAGCCACACCTCTATGTGTTAGTGTCAGATTCCCTGTGACTAGATAATGCCAATACATGCTTAGATTGTAAACGTGGTTTTAGGTTTTCTTTTGATTTCTCACTCTTTTCTTTCACCCTTTTTTTTAAGAATATGATCGTTATTCATTCACTCATCAATAATTATGTGTTATACGTTTCTGCAATGATTATACACTTAGTAGTAAAGTAGTGAATTTGTTTGGTCTTAGTTGAAAAAAAAGTGTAAAACTCGTGCTTCGATCAATTTAGAACTCATAAAATGTACAAGACATCTCGTTGAGACCAGTCGCTGGTGTACAGAGCTACCAACCCTCTTGTATTGGTTTGCAGGGTTTTGATTTGATTGGTTACCGGATTTTATCATAAGCTGAAATTGGTTAGAGAATCATCTGAACGCCTTGAAGTACTGAACAGCTGTTTCGTTCTAGTTTGGGACTCTTCATCAGTACGCACCCACCTGGGTTTCGACCCCGGATCTACGAGTTCGCCTTGTAACCAGAAGGTCCTGAGTTCGAATGCCGACGCGTGCGTATTGATGAAGAGTCCCTAGCACTCGGACGAAACAGCTCTCCAGTACTCCTGGGTCTTACAATGGTTTTCTCTTCGAAGTAGGATTATCTTGAACTAGTTATGATTTATCAGACAATTTAACTGTAAAAACCTGTGAACTTTGTGCTTGTCGATATAAATCAAGTAGAGTAAGTCAAGTGGATAAAATAAATTCTTTGAAAGATTAACAATTGGTGCCACAGAGCAGCATATACAACCTAATTTGATTCCTTAAAAATTCTTCTATATTTACGTTACATCCTTCGTTGTTCTATTGTTTGTAATATTTTCCAAACCTACTCACTTTTTTATAGGATACAGACTCTGTAAGTTTTAGTAACCAGTCAATTGGATTTATGTGGTTATAGGTGACTTTTTAACTAACCAGTTGATTCTTAACCGTTGAGTGGCAATTATAAATAAATCTATTCTCATTTTACAGTCACATGCTGTGTGTATTATTGCCAATCTTTGTCAATTATTTGTGGCTTGTTGTCATCTAACATCATACACCAGTATGCTTGCGATTGTTTGCTTTCACTATTCCAACATATAACCGTTCACTAACTCACTGAATGAAACTGATTTTTCTACTTTAAAGGGAAATACACTAACATCACATGACTCGTCAGTAGTCTTTCTTGTTTTGCAATTAAAAGTGTTCTCTGAGCTGGTTGGTTTAGTTGCGAAGCTTTCGTCGTCCTTCCGGACAACATCTTCAGCGCCATATTTAGCACAAAGTGAAATGATTTAAATTTCTTCATGAGTGATGTAATTGCGTCTCCTGGTTACTATCTTTACATATGTATTGACCACTTTCTATTGACTTGGATTTTAAACTTTTTGGTCACCTGATTTACTTTTTATTAGTTGGTATATTTCATCCATATTAACGTGTTTGTTAATTGCATTTTCGTTTGAGTACCAGGCTTCTAGGAATTCTCTGGCACTTTTCGTGTTTCCTCTGTTTAAGATTTTGACATGATCCCAATCAAATTGATGGCCATAATTGTCTGTATGCATTGATACTAAAAAATACATATCATGTCTTTTCACGGCTGATTTATGTTCTTGGATTCTGATTCGAAGGGGACGCCCACTTTGGCCGATGTAATGTTTGTTGCAGTTCATACAATTTATTTTGTAGATGGTATTAATTTTATCCCCTTTTTCTGTTGGATCTTTTGGTTTGCATAATATCGAATTAAGCGATTTTACTGGTTTGTGTGCTATATCTATATATAACGGTTTCAGTACTCTGGCTGTTATTTCAGAGATATTCTTCATGTATGGTAGAATGAATTTTCTTGTGGTCTTTGATGATGGTTTCTTGTTGGTGTTTTGATTCAACTCTAAACACTTTTTGATGAAATTTTGGGGATAACCATTCTTTTTGAAGACCGTTTGTAGGTACTTTTCTTCCATTCTTTTCAACTCTTGAGTGCTACAATGTGTCTGAACTCTTCTAAACAATGTCTGTACACAGTTTCGTTTGTGAGTAACTGGATTATTGCTAGTATAGTTGAGTATTTGATCTGTGTGCGTTGATTTTCTATAAACTTGTGTCTCTAAATCTCCTGTGTTGGTTCTCCTGATTAAGACATCTAAAAATGGGATTTTGTTATCTAATTCTTCTTCTCTTGTGAATTTGATGTCTTTAAATATGTCGTTTATTAATTTATGAGTATATTCTAAATCACTTCTCTTGATTATAACAAATGTATCATCAACGTAACGTATCCAGATTTTCGGTTTAATTATAGGTAGAGCTATTAATTCTAATCTTTGCATAACGGCTTCAGCTATTAATCCTGATATGGGCGATCCCATTGGTGTTCCTTTTATTTGTTTCTTGTTGCTCTCAGGCTTACAATGAAATGATACTTTTGTGTTCAATTTGTTTATCTCAAGACTCCAGCTGCTCTTTTCTTTTTATTCCTTTACTTTCCCAGTGAAGCGTAGGGCTTCAAGCTAGAGAGCTTTCGCGTTTCCGTAGCAGTAATGTTTTATTTTTACGGGATGAGGTTGCTAGCCTCACGCCCAACATCTTCCCTCTTTATCAGTCTTATTACCGATTAAGCGAGGTCTAGGAGTGGTGCCGCGGCCGGGGATCGAACCGCGGACTACATGCGTGGTTGGCAAACACTCCACCACTAAGCTTACAGAACATCAACTGAATGTTTAGTGTGTCCTACATGGATGCTGTTATGATGAAGAAAGGTTGACTTTTTTCTCCTGCAATCGATTATCCTACTCTTGCAGCAATAACCACGATAGTAACAATGATACCTATCTGTTGTATACATTCTTCTGACTGATAAGTTATTCCTCTTCGTACAAATTTTTCTCGTTTATTGATTATTCATGCTCTTCTTATTCTGAAAATTTGTAAAACTGTAAAATCATATTTACAGTTCTTTATCTTTTTATCAAGCTCTTGAAAATTTTTTTAACAAAATACTCTAAACTGTTGATTTGTGTATGTGTGTGTGTACATCTTTGTGTGTGCGTGTGTGTGTGCGTGCGTGTGTGCTACTCTACCTTTGCCGTATTGTGTGTTTTTGTTTTCAACTAATTATGCCAATAATCGTGTGCTTTTTCGTTGTATTTCTCCTTTTTCTTTCTTACAGTGAAGAGTTTTTTTCTAATTGATAAACAGACTTCTTTCTTATTGTACGTATATATTTTATATAATTATTGGGTTGATAAGATGGTTTACATCTGTGTAACACCTAATTTTTTTCTGTATGACAGTTAGGCATAAATTGTCAGAGAATCCATGATTAACCCAACGAGAATAGTCTCTAGCGCCATGTATCTTAACAGCCTACATGGTTTTTGAATATGAGGAAATATATAATCAACAAGAAATTGAAGTTTGAAGTCACACTCTGTTGAGGAGGACAAGATATCTTGCCATATTCTCTATCTGGAAAATCAAATCTAATCCTTACAAATCAATTTCTGAAAATTAATCCTCATGCTCGCTAGTTACTTGCTACAGGACAAAGTTGCCTGTGGAGTTCTAGTGAGAAGTTATGAGCAGTGAGGTTCATCTAATAGGAAATGAGGATGGATTTTCCACCGATGACATTGGCTGGTGCCAGTTGCACTAAAATCACGAATTGTTAGAAGTTAGAAATCATGGGCTGGCCATTAAATCGGGTCCCAGTGGTTGAATGGTATACGAGCTTACCTCGAAACTGGAAATAGCTCCTGCGTTCAAACCCCGCCCTCCGGTGATGGGTACGAATTCATGAGGAGTCCCAAACTAGGGTGACGAAACAACTATCCAATACTTCTAGGTCTCCCGATGGTTCTCTAACCGATGTCAGGTCATAATGAAATCCTGTAATTTGATTAAGTTTGCCAAATTATTCCATTCACGTAATTTTAGAGTTCACATTACCCTGATTTAACTGGGCCACCGACAATTATACATCTCATCCAACAACTGTACGACAATGCTGCATGCCAAGTAATCCACAACGGGAAACTTACGGAATCCTTCGAAGTGAGGACAGGAGTAAGACAAGCTGGCTGCCTACTATCGCCAATGATTTTCCTGATTGCAGTAGATTGGATAATGCGATAAACAGTGGGCAATGAGGAAACAGGCATAAAATGGACTCACACAAAAAACTTGGAGGATCTGGACTTCGCCGATGATGTATGTCTGATTTCCAACAAACTGGAAGATATGCAAGCGAAAAGCAACAAGTTAGCAGAAGCATCCAGAGAAGATAGGATTTCAGGTGAACATAGAGAAAACAGAGGTGATGAAGATTCCTGGGCAACACCACCAACAGCAACAACAACAGACAACAATCAGCATAAATGGAAGGAACCTGAAAGAAACAACCTCTTTTACCTACCTGGGAAGCATCATCTCAACTACAGGCGGAACTGACGAGGATATCAAAGCAAGAATCGGAAAAGCAAGACAAGCTTTCACTACTCTCAAGTCTGTGTGGAGGTCAACAGCACTCAGCATCAAAAATGAGATCCGGATTTTCAACTCCAATGTGAAGTCAGTGCTACTTAACAAACGGATCAGAGACTTGGTCAGCGCGTCATAAAGAGCATCTCAAACAAACTACAGACCTTCATTAACAGTTGTCTTCGCTCAATAAACTCAAGATCAGATGGCCGGCCAGAAAAGATCAGCAACAGGGATCTCTGGGAGCGAACCAACCCAGCAGGAACCGATTGTGAAACAAATAGGCAGGAAGAAATGGAGATGGATTGGCTGGCCATACTCTGAGGAAACAATTCATCAAGTGACATCACTAGACAAGCCATTGCTCGAGTGGAAACCGAAAGGGAAGCGGCGAGTTGGTCGTCAGTGCAAGGTTGACTTGGAGGAGGTCATGTGAAGAGGAGATGAAAACGTGTGGGCAGACTTGGAGACAGGTGAAGACTCTAGCAGAGAACCGAACGCAATGGAGACGCGTGGCTGAAGCCCTATGTTCCTCTAGGAATTAAAGGATATAATAATGATATAATAATGAGTAGTTCTCAGGCTAACTTATACATCTCGTAATACCTTTGCGAAGTATGCAATATTTAGAGAGAGAAAACGCGATTGTTTTGACTTTTGATTTTGTATATTAATTGATTACAATGCTTAATGCTCTTCCTACTTGTTATGTTTTACTTAGGATAAGAAATTGGTCGATAATTTTGTGAAACATGCTACCACACATAATCGAGTAAGCTCATTCGTCATCATTATACTATTATTATTATTATTAGATAAATGTTCAATTTATTTGGTATAATTTTAACTGAATTTTTGTTTTCATAGTTTAGTATTCCGTGAATGAAATGAATCTTTTTTTTTAAACTATTACTTCGCTGTCAATCTGGAGAGTATTTTCAAACTAAAATTCACATTTAATTGGTGGATGGTGACTAGCAGTGGAATCCAGGATGCGCATTTCGTCCTATTTGGGACTCGTCATCTGGATGTACCTGCATTTCTCAGTGAGTGATGATGTTCCCACCGAGACTGGAACCCAGTGCCCATAGTTTCAAACGCCAAAGCGTTATCCACTAGACCACTTGGGCCACTAGAGCCACCTCTTGTGCAACGGGCCATATTGATTTAATTGAATTTTAGATTTTCCCGTCGATTGATTGGACCGAAGTGCTCGGTCTCAGGTTGCTTTGGCGTTTGAAAACAACCTGAGACCGAGCACTTCGGTCCAATCAATCGACGGGAAAATCTAAAATTCAATTAAAATTCACATTTATTCAATATGGATTTATTTTCTAATAAGCTTAAATGCCATTTATGAGTAAACATTTCAAATACCTCAGGTAGATTTCTACGCTACACAATTCACAGGATATATATTTCGTTAGGGATATAAATGTAATTGCTTGTTTGAGCAGGTCTGGATGAATCACACGTAATTAAACCTGTAAAAATCGATTGCGCATACCTCAAGTCTTCAGGAAATGGAGGTATTCAAGTTACAGAAAATTTATCAGCTAAACTGTATGTGAAATGTTCCCTCTTTCCATTGCTGTGTAGTTTGACAATAAGGCAATAATTGCTTAGATATTTGACTCAAAAGACCTGTAAATCATCGTCATCGACTTATTATTATTATTACTATTATTGTTCCCTTGGGTTCCTAGTGGAACATAGGGCTTCAACTGCACGTCTCCACTTGATTCTGTCTTCTGCTGTACTTTTCACTTGCATCCATGTTACTCCATACTGTTTCAACTCCTCTTCACACGATCTCCTCCATGTCACCCTTGGACGTCCCACTCGCCGCTTCCCTTTCGGGTTACACTCGAGCTATGGCCTGACGCGCGATGTCACCCAGCGGCCTCCTTAGCGAGTGTCCAATCCATCTCCATTTTCTCCTGCATATTTGTTGAGCGATTGGTTCTTGTTTTGTTTGTTCCCATAGTTTCTTGTTGGTGATTCTTTCCGGCCATCTGATCTTCAGTATAGAGCGAAGACAGTTGTTGATAAAGGTCTGCAACAGGCTGTTGGAAATATTCTTTGTGACCCGCCGCCAAGTTTCTGATCCGTATAGAAGAACTGACTTGACGTTTGTATTGAAAATCCGAATTTTGTTGTTGATGCAGGCTGAGTGACGAAGATTTCCAGATTGGTTTCAGGTTGATGAATGTGTTTCTCGCCTTCCCGATTCTCGATTTGACATCCTCGTCCGTTCCTCCTGTAGTTGAGACGATGCTCCCTAGATAAGTGAAGGAAGTAACCTCTTTCAAATCCCTCCCGTTGATGGTGATTGGCGCTGGATGTTGCCGCTGCTGTTGTTGTTGTTGGTTGGTTATTTTCATAACCTCCGTCTTGTCTATGTTCACCTGGAGTCCTGTCTTTGCTGCCAGCCTCTTCGACCAGTTTGTCGGTTTTCGCTTGTAAGTCTTCGATTTTGTGTGACATCAAACATAAATCATCCGCAAAATCCAGGTCTTCTAGGTTCTTCACGTCGGTCCAGGATATCCCTGTCTTCTCGTTTTCCACTGTCTGACGCATAATCCAGTCCATCACAATTAGGAATATCATTGGTGATAATAAGCACCCTTGTCTGACTCCTGTGTTTACTCCAAACGCCTCACTGAGTTTTCCGTTGTGGATCACTTGACATGTGCCGTTGTCGTACAGCTGTTGAATAAGGTTGATGAATATTTGGGGTACGCTGTATTACTCGAGTAGTTTCCAAATTACTTCGCGGTCAACGCTGTTGAAGGCCTTCTCAAAGTCTATAATGTTGAGGTAGATGTTTGATTGCCATTCCATGCTTTGTTCTGTGATGATGATGCGTAGAGTTGCAATTTGGTCAGAACATGATTTGCCTTCCCTGAATCCAGCTTGTTCTGGTCGGAGTTCTGTATCCAGTGCGTCTTTTATTCTCTCCAGGATGATGCGACTCAGAATTTTACTTGGCGTCGACAGGAGCATGATTCCTCACCAGTTCTTATAGAGTCCTAGGTCGCTTATCTTTGATAGTTTCACGAGGTAATTTTTCCTCCAGTCAGTAGGCACCTTTCCGGACTTTTTGCAATAATGGAGTCAGCATATCTGCTGTCGTCTCTGGGTCCGCTTTCAGTGCTTCCGGGGGTATTCCATCTGGTCCAGCTGCTTTTCCAGCTTTCAGAAGCTTGACTGCATTCAAGACTTCAGCTTTCGTTGGAGGATTGGTGTCAACTTGCAGTTGTGTGCGTGCTGTTGTTGGTATTTCTGGACGGGTTGTAGGTGGTGGTCGGTTCAAGAGTCCTTTGAGGTGGTCCGCCCATTGTTTAATCTGTCTTTCCTCTTTGTTAATTGGGTTCCCTTGGCTGTCTTTTATAGGTTTCACTTGTGTTGATCTCTTCCCGGATAGAGACTTGGTTATCTGATATAGTGTCCTTAGGTCCCTTTTGCCTGCTGCCTTCTCAGCTTCAGTAGCCAGGTTGTCGTAGAATTGTCTTTTGTCCTTCCTGGCACTCTTCTTGACTTCTTTGTCCAGTGCTGTGTAAGTTGAGTTCAGCGTCTCTTTCTCTTGTCCGTCTTTGCATTGAATCATTTTATCTTTCACCATTCTCCTCTCCTCTATTAGTTTCCAAGTGTCCGTTGAGAGCCATTCCTTGTCTTGTTTCTTCTTTCTTCCTAAAACCGTTGAACACGTTTCGTTGAAAATCACCTTCAGTGACTTATTTTACAACATATTAGATGGTTGGAGGCAGTTGGCCATAGGAAACCTTCAACTTTGGGTTTCCTGCTGGTTGGCAATCACCAGTCAGCAAGGTATATCTGTGCAACCTTGAAGGACGTCTTGACTCTTCTGAGATTTGAACCCGTGTCATCACTTGAGTGCTAACTGGGTCAGATACCTTACCACTGAGCTATTCGGGCTTGCCATTGACCTCCTGGACAGTTTGATCGAACACTAATTAGTGTAATGTGTCATAGTGTTAACACTAGCGCAACACCGAGGTGTAAGACTTTCTATTGATTGCCTTCAACCATGCAATATCAACAATGCAAAGTGAATCGTGATGGTGAGCCACCTAGTGGCATGGTGGCCACGTTGCGAACTCGACTGATAGAATTCAGTCTGCACCAAACGGTGGACACTAGTTACTGACAAGTGTTCAATCATAAGTTATATATTTGTAATATGATTAAATTAGTTATTTGTGTAAAACAAGGGATGTTAAATACCACTTGTTTTTGTCTATTTATGTATCTACCCGTTATGAAAGACTATATTTGTCGACTGATATATTTAGGCTAGTGCCCTCCGCTCTACACATTGCTCCTGGTTCATATCTGTAGAGGAAACATGAATCTACTCAACATTTCAACTACATCTTTCTGATGACATGATAATGACACCAAACAAGACTGCTAAACTCTGACAACAAAATAAGTTGTATCATTTAAAGTTGCCACACTTCATGAAAGTGAACATAAAATTAGAAAAAGAAATGTAATGATGAAAGCACAAGGGAACAAGACTTAAGGAAGGAAGTGTAATTAATAATAAGAATCCATTGAATCTGGAAGATAGCAAGGAGTAAATAGATGTTCGTCACACAGAATAACTTCAACGTGTATCAAAACAATCTCCAGCTATAGATTATTAACCTCTTGGATACCCCCCCGCATCCACTCTACTCGAACTCATGCAGCCAATCAGGTGAGAGCTTACGGTGAGTTGTCATCTCAACTGGTGACAACTAGTGGTGTCCGTCAGACGGGATGCCCACTATCCGCATTTCTGTTCAATTTCATCGTAGATATACTAATTGAATTAACCTTAACTGACTTCAGCGACTTAGGGATTGACTTGTTACCAGGGAATAATCTCGTTGACTTAGAATATGCATGTGGATGATATAATCCTTCCTCCTAGGTGAAGACGCTGACAAAATACAGCAGAGTCTTCTGAACACCTTGAGCTGAGCAGCGATCTTCGAATGTTTGGCATGCGATTTGCTCCCGCCGAATGTACAATGATGTTCCAGGACTGGACTACATTGACTAACTCGTAGCTTAGAAATAGGGAGTGAAGCGGTAGAGCACGTTGACCTCTTCACTTATTTGAGAAGTTGCATCAACCAGCCCCAACGGGTTGGTCGGTGACGAAATCTCAGAATGGATACAGAAGGCTAGTTTCGCATATGCCAGTTTACGCGGTCTCTGGCGTAGACGTGATATTCGGCTATCGACCAAAGGAGGTGTGTACTGCTCAACAGACCACTCTGTCCTCCTTTATGGCCGGCTGTGAGACCTGGCCATTAGGAGTGGAAGACATGAAAAGGCTGGTAGCTGTCTTTGGTCAAAAGTGACAGCGTTCTATCTCCCGTGTGAAGTGGTATAATAAGGTGAGCAATATTGAGGTTAGGCGTCGAGTGCTAGGTAAGGCGCGGAAATCAGTAGACGAGGCTGTGAATCTACATCGATTGAGATGGTTAGGACATGTGTTACGTATGCCTAGTCATCGCCTTCCTCGACAAAGGGCAGTGCTAGCTGTCATAGGGTCAGGTTGGAGAAGAGCAAGCTAATGGTGGCCAAACCAAAACATGGCCTCGTCAGTCAATGAAATCCGCAATAGTTAGTCTAGGCCACGTAAGAAGATGTGGACTTCCTGGTTGGGGTCGTTGGGACGGTAAACACCAATAAAGGCTGTAGACAATTGGTGATATGGCTCAAAATGGTTCTCAATGACTGGCGCAGATGCATCCACTCCTTCCAACTTATAATACCCAGTAGAACTATATTGTTCTTCCATATTACTATTATTTTTGCCTCATATCTCTGTTTACTGTCTCTGTTTTGCATTTCTTTTAACTTTCTTCTTCTTCTTCTCCGGCTTTGTGTGCTGAGTGAAGTGTGGTGACTCAAACTGCTGCACATCTTTGCAAAGTTCTATGTTGGAACCAGTCAGTCTGCCATCCCGGTCAGGTAGTTCGAAAATTAACTAAAGTCACCACTCTTGTGTAAAACTGCATTAGTGTTGCATGACCTCAGAGCCCATGGGACAACTGTTTGAGGCCGGTCACACACAACCTGTTCGAATCGGTCTTTTGAGTCGCCTTCACACTAAGATCTCTATCGGCTGTGATGGATTGCTGCAGATAAGGCGGCATGTACAATTCCCGGGGTCGACCTTTTCTAACCGCTATCCGTCTCTAGAGCAGAGAGGCAGCATAGTTTGGCATGTTGGTCATTTGAGGGCGTCAGTGGCACAGTGGTTAGGACTCTCGCCGACCATGCATATGGTCTGGGGTTCGATCCTCTGCCGACGCACATCTGATATCAATGGTCGGCCTGCAAAATTTGGGCTACCGATATCACATGCTGAAAATTCCATACTTGTACCAAAAAATACGGTGTGGAATCAAGCTGTAATAAAAAAATACCTTACTTCTGTTACATCCCTATTCTTCAGCAGTGCTTTTCCGCCCCCAGACTCTCAAGATAGTATAAATAATTTTGTAAGTCAATCGAAGAGGTTGTGAATTACACCGATTGAGATCGTTAGGACATGTGTTAGAAATGTCGAACCATCGCCTTCCTTACGTGCGTCAGTGGAACAGCAGTAGAATGCTCGCCAACCACACAGGTGGTTCGGGGTCCGATTCCCGGGCGACGCACTCCTTTACCTCACCAAACCATTAATAAGACTGTTAAAGACGAAAGGTTGGGCATGAGGCAAGTCTCCAGCTTGTTCCACTGGGAACGTAAAGGAATAAAAAAATGTATATATGTGCGTGTGAATAAAACGTTTGATTGAACTCTTTTTCTTTTTTTAAGGTGTTAGAAGAAGAATACTGTTGGCGAGAAATAAAACGACGTTATAAAAAATCAAATGATTCTCGTGATCGATCACCTGTATCAAATTATAAACAATCTGAACAAGAACTTGATGCCCTTGAACGAGCGCTACGTGCAGAGGCTAAACGCAAATTAGAATTACAAGCTACACGTTCATTGCCAAGTGCTGCTGGTGGACCGAATGCTAAAGAATTTTGGCGTACATTGGCGCGTCGACATTGTGACACTGGTCGTTGGGGTCATGATGGTTGGGAAGAATTACAGAATGAAGGTCCAATACCTTTTAGACGATCTAATACTACTACTGCTGCTGCTGATAATTATGATAGTGTAAAGGTGAAGTCAGCAACTTCAGCACCCTTAACACCAAAACTACCATATCAGTATACGGCAGAAAAGGAAACAAAAGAACAAGAAGTTAAAAAGCCAAAGAAAAAAGCTAAACATAAAATATCTCATTCTAAATCAAAACGAAAACATGCTAAAAGAAAGCGTAAATCTAAATTGAAAAAGGCTAAAAAGTTGAAGAAAAAGAAGGGTAAGTCGACGAAAGCGCGTTCCCCATCTTCATCCTCGTCCTCCTCCTCCTCCTCCTCATCATCATCTACGTCTTCATCATCGTCACCATCATCATCGTCGTCGTCTTCGCGTGCCTCTTCTCCCTCTCCTTCATCAGCGTCGTCAACAACAAGTTCCAGTGGATCAGACGATGAAGTTGAATGGCAAGAATTAAAAGTGCAGCAATCCTGTCCATAGTAATTGAGAATCTTTGGGTTTTGTAATTGCAGTGCATTTTGTAATTAACTTGCAAATTTTGTATGAATGTATTTTCTTTTCAGTCTCTCTCTCGTTTAATCGTCTACTGTTGTCGTGTTGTTTTCTTCACGAGATTACTTTCTCTGTATAACCACCTTTGTTTAAGCAAGTAGTGTTGTATCCTCGAGAGAGAGAAAGAGAGAGTATCTTTCTCTGAAGAGTTTTGTGACACCGTTTTCTCTTCTTCTTCTTTTTCTGTTTTTTTTTACTTGTTTTATAACCACTACTCACATTTCTCCCCTCCAGCAGCCTGCCCCATCCGCCTTTCTCTTGTAATTTACATTTCTGTGTGTGCAAATGTCTGTATTCTGCGCTTTTCGTATTTCTATATTTTTTTGTACTGTGACACATGTTTTGAAAACTAACTGACTTGTCCAGGGGATATTTTTACTAATAATTTTTTTGATAATGATGGTGTGTGGGTGTGTGTATGTATATATAACAGGAGTAATGGTGAATGTCTTTTTGGTGATTTGTCTCTAAAGCATATTATCATTATTATTGTATCCTTTAATTCCTAGAGGAACATAGGGCTTCAGCCGTGCGTCTCCATGGCGTTCGGTTCTCTGCAGAAGTAGGGATTGAACATACTTCTTTTGTACACAGAGGTCTGGCTGACTTAAATTCATGAATGGCCAAGGCCTCCGTTGTCTTTAGAAGTTCACAACAAAGAAAACTCGGCCAACAAGTTACCATGGATTCTGTATTTTTTTTATTCCTTCACGTTCCCAGTGGAACATTGGGCTTCAAGCTAGACGCTTGAAGTTTCTGTAGCAATGTTTATTTTTACAGGATGGGGTTGCTAGCCTCATGCCTAACCTTTCCTCTTTACCAGTTTTATTTCTGGTTTAGTGGGGTAAAGGAGTGCGTCGGACGGGGATCGAACCCCGGACCATGTGCATGGTCAGCGAGCGTCCTAACCGCTGCGCCACCGACGCACGATTCAGTAGATGATCTTAAAATCTTGGTCAGGGTTAGTAGAGTAACAGAAGTCGATCAAGTGTTCTAGAATAGAGCTTCTCACACTCTTCCTTTCTCATTTGTGAAACCATGCTAGAATATGTTCTCAAATCCGTGTGGAAAGCGTTCTGTATAAAAAACCATATATATATATATATAATTGTACAGCTTGGTAATAACTTCGTTGAAAAGTCTCTTCGCTGAATATTATTGTATAGTTTAGTCATAAAGAAAATAAAAGACTATTCAACGAAGAAAATTTCCTCTATTGACGAAATCATCTTCAGGGATTATACTGTACAGTCGTATTTATATTTACCAAAAATGTATAGTAGTCCATTGTTGAGTAATAGAGCGGGGGTGACATTACGTAGTTGTAAATTACGTAGTAGTCAACATCACAAAGGAAGAACGGGCTAGAAACTTGATAAGGTTAAAATTGTTATTGGGTCATGAGAGGAAAGGTAGTTGAGTGTCCATTTAACAAGCGTGAAGAGGGTGAGAAAATGTGCAAAAGGGATATGGGAGAGTGATAATAGTGAATTATTTATTAAAGTAAAAACAAAGTAATCATTAAAAATACAAAAAATCGACAGAGAACGACTGGTGAAGAGGTTAAGACCATGGTTGAATAAGAGACTGAAGAAACATTTTCTGTATACAGAGTTCGGAGTTGTATTGACGAATGGCCAATTTCTCCGCCACACACAAATTCCGAAACCTGACACCCCTTGTACCATTTGGCCTCACCTTGTAGGTAATATTGAAAGACGACTATGGTAAAGTTGCGCAACTTGAGTTCACCAAGTGCTCAAGAGTTGAGCCAGTAAGTGTCCTGCATTGTCTTTTTGCTAGGCATGCAGGATAATGTTTAGAGGTGCATTTGGAAATTGTGCGCTTTGTGTGGCCAATATATCTAGCTCCACACGAGCAGGTGAATTTATTAAAACACATTGAAGTGGCCCAAAGTGACAGTTTATCCTTCTCACATCCATTGATCATTTGTTGGCTGTAGAAATTGATCTGTATCTCAGCCGCAAAGAAGCCTTTTCTCAGTGATCCGGATAAGCGGTTCTTCAGGATCTCAGCTGCGGTATCACTTTTAGATTCAACGTTCATAAACAGCAGTTTCTTCTGCACCGTCTGGGTTCTTTCGGGTGTCTGCTATACCTTCATGTTTTTCTCGATGAATCTTGCAAGATTTCCATTCGGACTTGTCTGAGTCGCTCAAGTTCTCCGTCGATTGTATCACTGGTATACATCCTTATTCTTGAGGATCAGATTTCTCTACTTTTCTCAAAGTGATTCAACTATGAAAATTCGTTTATTCCTGTATGTCGATTTTTGAAGAGAAAACCTTCAGATCTCCTTTTTGGCAAAACATCAAAAAAAGTAGAATTCCGAATTAATCTCTGATTCTGACATGATTTCGTCGATAAAAAATTTTCTTCACTGAATCGTCTTTCATTTTCTTTGTAGTTTAGTCGACAAAAAGCATCATGAGTTGCTTGTCTCTAATAATCCAAAATGTACAAGAAAGGAGTAACTTGCCCATTGTGACATTTTAATATATATATCAGTATTCACCAGTTACTTTGTGAATAGCATCACTCGAAATTCAACAAAAATTAAACATTTTGTTTACTCATCGCATACAGGTTTAGTCTGTCTTTTCTCTAGTAATAAAGTAATTTAGTTTTTATAGTTTGGTTTGTAAGGGTTAGTTATGTTTTTACGAGTTGATCACGGATTGATATCAGTTAGATGAAACAGCAGCTGTCCAGTACTCCCTGGTTTTCAGTGGTTCTCTAACTGATATCAATCCGTGATCAACTCGTAAAAACATAACTAACCCTTACAAACCAAACTATAGAAAATTAATCTGATGCTCGCTAGTGACTTGCTACAGGATGGAGTATCTTGGAGTTCTAGTGAGAAGTCGTGACCAGTGAGGTCCAATTAGATGTCACGTGTGGATGGATTTCCACCAACGACAATAGTTGGGATCACGCTAAATCACGGATTGGTAGAAGTTAGAATTCATGAGCTGGCCATTGGATCGGGTCCCAGTAGCTGAATGGTATTCGAGCTTGCCTTGTAACCGGAAGGTCGTGGGTTCGAATCCCAGTGGGTGCGTACTGCCGATGATTCCCAATTTAGTTTTTAGTTAATTCTGGTATCTACGAACTGCTCTACCAAACTTGATGTTATTAGACAGCGATAAGTGTTGACATATTGAAATAAATGTCATTAGGACTTACCGTAAAAAATGATTAGACTTTCAAAACACAAGCTTAAATAACCTGAGACTGATTTCATAATTCAATTTAGATATTTCGATTGTTTCAACTTAAGATTTTGGAATAAATAACTAAAGCTACGTTTCTGTCGATCGACATCAGTGCAACGCTGTCAGCAAGGCTAGTTAATCACCTGTCATGTAATTGATTCAGAAAAGTTAACAGCAAAATAGAAAAGTAACCAGATTATGACTGAAATTAATGTGATTATGGTAGGATTCGACCTAGGGCCTTGTTGATTACCGACTCTGGACTATGCATTATATTATCTGTCAAATCCTAATTTTACCTCTCACTGCAAATAATTCATCCAACTACCACATAACAATAGTTACTTCTTGAGCGGTAATCAAAATCGCAATAAACTAACCTAAAGGATGTAAGTGCGTCGGTTGTTCAAAGGTTAGAATACTTATCAGCCAGACACATGTTCCGGGCTCGATTTCTGACTGACTCATTGGTAAACCTCATCCAGTTTACCAGCGATTAGTAATCTGGTAAGAAAGGGGAGGTTAGGTCTATGGCTAGAAAGTTCACCCCGTAAAAACAACATCACCACTACTTCAGAACTTGAAGCCCTACGTTGTAATCGGAATGGAATAAGAAGGTGAGCAAGAGTCAGTCAGCCCACTAAACTGAAACTATTGAAGGTATGTGTATTCATGCAGTCAGCATCTAAAGGTGTGTTTTTTTTACCAATAACGTTTTCTACGAAATTAAATTCACATCTCACGGATACTTATGTCGATCAGTCTGTCGCCATTGGTCGCTTCTACCTTTTTGATACCCCGATGAATGCCAAGCAGTGTTATTGTAAGTGTGCTAGAGAAAAATAGCAAACATGCATCGGATAAGATATCTTCAAAACTTTTTTGAAGAACATAGTCTGTTCACTGAAAACGCTGGATTTTGTTGAAGTCTATCTTTTCAACGTTATTATTATTATAATTGTTCCCTTGGGTTCCGAGTAGGATATAGGGCTTCAACAGCACGTCTCGACTTTGTTATATTCTCTGCTCTCATGATTGCCCATAATCTCTCATCCCCTTTTCCATGTTACCCTCGGACACACCACTCGTCGTTTCCTATTCCGGTTCCTTTCGAGCAATTGTTTGGCGCACGATGTCATTCAACGGTCTACTCAACTTATGCCCAATCCATTTCCACTTTCTTCTACGTATCTGTTGTGTGATCGGCTTCCGCTCGGTTGGTTTGTTCCCAGTCAGAGTTTCTTGTTTCTTATTCTTCCCGGCCAGTCGGCCATTTGATCTTCAGTATGGAGCCAGCCAGCGAAGTGGGCAGCTGTTGATGAAAGTCTACCATAGCCTGTTGCAAATGCTTTTCGTGACGCGTTGGTCAAGTTTCTGACCCGGATAGAAAGGTCGACTTGACATCGGTGTTGAAAATGCGAATCTTGTTCCTTATGCTGGCTGAGTGTAGACGATTTCCAAATTGGTTTCAGGTTGATGAAGGCGTATCTTGCCTTGCCTTTCCGATTCTGACTGGCCAGCTTTGACATCTTCATCCGTGCAGTGTGCCTGTAGTTGAAACGGTGGTTCCTAGATAAGAGAAGGAAGTAACCCCTTTCGAATTTACTCCATTGATAGTGATTGGTCCTTGTTGCTGTTAGTCACTCGGTTGGTTATCTTTATCACCTTCATCTTCTGTATGTTCCCTTGGAGTCCTGTCTTCGCTGCCTGCCAGCCTCTTCAGCCAGTTTGTTGGGTTTCGCCTGTAACTGTTCAAATTTGTGTGATATTAGACATAAATCATCTTTTCAAGAAATAAATATGCATTACAGCATACTTGGAAAATATTTTTTTCAGCAGATAAAGGCATAAGGAAATGTATAAACTTGTTTTCTTAGGAAATGAAAAATGAAACGTTCAGTGTAATTATCTCCTGAGAGAAAAACACTGGATATCTTAGTCTTAACGATGCATCTAGGAAGCACCTCCTGCTCATAGTCTGTTTCTAGATGTTCACAGTTTTATTAAACTCATCCCAGAAGAGGGACGATGTTTCCTCAACAGTGTTCTTGATGTTTTTAAGTCATCACATTACTGAAGTGAACCTAGTGGATGTGTTATATTTCGGAGTATGTTCATTAATTCTAGATACAGGAGGTTGAGTGGCTTACTAGAACCTTATGGACAAATTATTATTATTATTGTTTCCTTTAATTCAGCCGTGCGTCTCCATTGCGTTCGGTTCTCTGCCAGAGTCTTCACCTGGCTCCAAGTCTGCCCACACGTTTGCATCTTCTCTTCACATGACCTCCTCCAAGTCATCCTTGCACTGACGACCAACTCGCCGCTTCCCTTTCGGGTTCCACTCGAGCAATGGCTTGTCTAGTGATGTCACTTGATGGATTGTTTCCTCAGAATATGGCTAATCCACCTCCATTTCTTCCTGCGTATTTATTTCACAATCTGTTCCTGCTGGGTTGGTTCGCTTATTGCCAGAGATCTCTGTTGCTGATCTTTTCTGGCCGGCCATCTGATCTTGAGTATTGAGCGAAGACAACTGTTAATGAAGGTTTGCAGTTTGCTTGAGATGCCCTTTATGACGCGCTGGCCAAGTCTCTGATCCGTATGGTAGCACTGACTGACTTCACATTGGAGTTGAAAATCCGGATCTTATTTTTGATGCTGAGAGTTGTTGACCTCCACACAGACTTGAGAGTAGTGAAAGCTTGTCTTGCTTTCCGATTCTTGCTTTGATATCCTCGTCATATTGTAGTCATATTTCCGTCAGTGGCACGGCGGTAGAATGTTTGCCGACCGAGCATGTGGTTCTAGGTTCGATCCTCCGCCGACGCACTCCAAAACCTTGCTAAGCCAGTAATAAGACTAATAACGCGGGAATATTGGAAATGAGACTAGCGACCCCATCCTACAAAAAAATAAACACCACTGTTACTGAAAATTCAAGTCTCTAGCCTGAAACTCCCTATGTTCCACTGGGAAAGTAAAGGAATAAAAAATTTTTCTCTACAAAATATTCATTTCATAAGTTTTCCATTCGCAAATAAGAATTAAACGTCAAACATTTCTCCTAATTGAAATTGTGTGGGGGTTCAGTTATCTTTCTTCTCCCAGTCACATATAAGAATTGTGTATAAAGTAGAGAAGAAACTAACCAGAAGTTTGAAGAAATTAAGGGAGGGATAAATAATTTCCGCAAGTTTATATCATGAACTTCAACCGACGGACACGTATACACATCCAGGTTATATGGATTGCACAAAGTACATAAACTTAGAAAAGCGGTTAAGACGAATTCTCGACACACACAAACTATTTTGAAACCTTTACATTAACATATATAGTAAAAGATAATATAATAAATGTCGTGAAATTCGAAGACAGAGTTAAAGATATTTAATTCACTTTAAATTTTTCCACTGACTGATCATAATGAAACGTTTGGTTTCTGTTGAAATGTTGGCTCCATATACAAGTGCCTCAACAATATCTGAGGACTAATTTGAAGGAATCTGTTGGATGGTGACTAGCGGTGGAATCCACCAGGATGCGCATTTCATCCCATTTAGGACTCTTCATCTGGACGTACCTGCATTCCCCAGGGAGTTAGTGATAGTGTTCTCACAGAGGCTCGAAACCATGTACCCATAGTTTCAAACGCCAAAGCATTGTCGACTTGATCACTCAGCCCATGAGAGTAGGAGTTATTATTCAATTCAGTTTTGATATACCCGTTGATTGATTGGACCGAAATATCCGCCCTCCGCTGGAGTTAAAGATGTAACACATCAAAGATGACACTGTGATATTATCCTTGGACGTAATATCACTATGCATAACTATACTGCTGAATGAGTTGGTTAGCAACAACTGTGAACAACTAAACGAAGAGTCAATGAATATTGTGATCTTAATAGAAATCTTTAAAGAATTGATACTAAAGTCTACTATGCATTTACTTGAGAATAAAATATATTTAGCGGCTTGAATGTTACAAAATCACCTTACATTTTTTTCCAGAAGGATATGAGGTGTCTGTTTGTACACTACTCACAATTTAAACTCAATATTAGTCAATTTTGTTGAATATAACGGTGGTTGATAGTCAGGCTTTTAGGTTTGTACACCCTTAATTAAATTCAGAATAAAAGTTGATTTGTGACGGAATTCTAACCTTGAAGTTATATATAAGTCATGGCAGTGGCATATATAATGGTGATTGCATAATACATTCATGTTTATAGTAATTACTTTTCAAATTCAGATTGACTAGTTCCCTTTATGGATTTTGATAAAACACTAAGAAGAGGTAAGGTACACCTGGAACGCGTAGTGTGTTCATGCAACACATTCTAGGCATCCTCACTCGTACACAGAGGGTCAAAATTGCATCAGCATAGATCAAAATGTTTAGGGTTGAAGATGTCAGGTAATAAGTTACGAAAAATGGTGATGAAAGCATTATTACTTGAAATGAAGTTTGGTCTTAAAATTGAGTTACTAAGTAATCCACAACGGGAAACTGACGGAATCCTTCTAAGTGAAGACAGGACTAAGACAAGACTGCCTACTTTCTTCAATGATTTTCCTGATTGCGGTAGACTGGATAATGTGACAGAAAGACAGCAGGCAACGAAGAGACAGGCATAAAATTGACCCACACAAAACACTTGGAGCACCTGCATTTCGCCAATGATATATTTATGTCTGACTTCCCACAAACTGGAAGATATGCAAATTAGAAGCAACAAGTTGGCAGAAGAAGCATCGAAGACAGGACTTCCTTCAAGTGAACATAGAGAAAACAGAGGTGATGAAGATTCCTGACCAACAGCAACAACAATCAGCCAGCATAAGTGTGAAAAAACTGGAGGAAGCGGCCTCCTTTAGCTGCCTACCTACCTACTTGGAAAGCACCGTCGTTTCAACTACAGGCGGACGGAACTGATGAGGATATCATCAAAACGAGGATCATAGGGAAAACAAGGCAAGCTTTCATTACTCTCAAGTCTGTCTGGAGATCAACAGCGCTCAGCATGAAAAACAGGATCCGAATTTTCAACTCGAATGTGAAGTCAGTGCTACTCACTATACGGATCAAAGACTAGGAGCGTCACGAAGGGGCACTTCGAACAAACTACAAACCTTCATCAACAGCTGTCTTCACTGAATACTACACAAGATCAGATGGCCAGCCAGGAAACATCAGCAACAGAGAGGGATCTCTGGGAGTGAACCGACCCAGCAGATTCAATGGTGTAGCAAATATGTAGGAAGAAAGGGAGGTGGATTGGCCATACTCTGAGAAAACTAACCATCAAATGATATTGCACTTCAGGCCATCGCTGTGGAGTGGGACCCGAACGAGAAGCAGCGAGTTGTTCATCAATGTCAATTTGACATGGAGGAGGTCATGTGAAGAGGAAATGAAAGCATGTGTGCAGATGTGGAGCCAGGGGAAAACGTTGACATGGAACCGAACGCAATGGAGACGTGCGGCTGAAGCCTCATGTTCCCCTAGGAACTAAAAAAACAATAATAATAAAGCCTGTAATCCTCTCCAGCATAAAAACGTTTTAGTTAAGTGTACAACCGATACTACTGAAGATGAAATTCAAAACCTGATCATTAGATCATGACTATCCTCTGAAGTTCATCAAACAATATGAGCGTCCATCAGTTCAATTAGCTTCCAAAGAAGACGTTTAAATAAATTCATTCTTCAAAGTCTAACGATCACTAAATGAAGACTGAATGAGGCACACTACAAAACCTACTTTGTAGCTGGGCTGACATTTATAGAGAAAACGAAAAAGTGTATCACATCAGACAGCAGTTACCAGTACGTGTGGCCATATGTATGTGGGCGCTATGCATCGTTTAGAGCCACAGAACATATTCTTAAGTGGCTGAATGAACAAATAATATATCGTCTAATTCACTATAGTAAGTGTAGGACTTGGGCACTGTAGTCATCTGTTACAAAGCACGTCATATAGACGGGTCACAGAAGTGGTTTCGGTAATGGCTGTGAACCCATACAGAAAATACCACATTTGAATCACACAATTACGTTTGGTGAAGTCCTAGACATATAAAGGCCTAAATCTGTTCTATTGTAACGAAAAGAGCTACGAGGCCCCATACGATATCATCAGTGCTTTATTTGCACATCATGTGCAAATTGGTCGAATATCACCGCATTCGTTAGCTTGTTGGATTCTGTACAGTGTTTCTAAGGTTATTTTCACAGTCGATTGCTTTTTCCAGTGTCCGAAACATATTGTTGCTTTCCTCAATTCGTTTACTGATATACTACTTATATTTGATTATAAGTAGCCCACACCACACTATGTGTTTCATAAATATTTGTAGTTACTTTGAACCTGCTTTGGCAATCCAATATTAAAAACACGGTTTGTTTTAACTAATAGTATTTTAGACTCCTTTTTCTTACCAATTACCTATCTTCTTGACTCTTAGACATTTTGAGCATTTGCACTCTATTAGCTTTTATACAAACATAAATATGGTAATGATGTGTGTGATGCGAATTTCAGAAATGTGTTAGTCGAATACACTACACGTTTCAGGTCATTTACCTTTTCTTACTGTTTTGCGTGGTCCAGCGGCAGAGTGTTGGCCAATTATGGTTTGGAGTTCAAGTCCTGTCGAGTGCACACCGTTATCTGCCTTAGCCGGTTATAATGCCAACACAGAAGGAAGGTTGGGCGTGAGGCTAGCAACCCCACCACATAAAAAACACCCCTGGTAATGAAACTTCAAACCTCAAGCTTGAAGCCCTATGTTCCATTCTGAACGCAAAGAAATTATATAATAACAATGACTATTTTGTGGAAATCATTTTTTTTTCATTCAATGGAGCCACACAATTAAAATCACATGGTGTAGAGGAAGCAATAAAAAGAAACTGATCTATGCTAAAGACAACAGATATATTGTCAATATTTAAAATTGACATGTCTACAAATGATAGCTATCATTTCATTCGCACGGCTAGAGAGGACATTTGATTATCACTCCAATGAAGGATTTCATCATGAGCTGACATCAGTTAGAGAACCACTGGAAAACCTGGGAGTACTGAACAGCTGTTTCGTCCTAGTCTGGGACTCTTCATCAGTTCGCACCCACCGGGATTCGCACCCAGGACCTTCTGGTTACAAGGCGAGCTCATAGACCATTGAGCCATCGGGACCCGATCCAATGGCCAGCCAATGAATTCTAACTTCTGCCAATTCACGACATAGCGCGACCATTTCGCATTGTCTTCTTCAATTAGTTACTGCCTCATCTTCAACCTGATGTACCCTACTGGTCACGGCTTCTCACTAGAACCCCAGGTTAACTGCCTGAATAGGGTCAGTCACTAGTGAGCATCAGATTAATTTTCAAGTATTGGTTTTGTACGCACCCACCGGTGGGTGCGTACCGCTGAAGAGTCCCAAACTAGGACGAAACAGCTGTCCAGTACTTCCAGGTTTTCCAGTGGTTCTCTAACTGATGTCAGCTCATGATGAAATCCTCCATGCAATCAAACAAAATCCCTACAAAACCAATACTTGAAAATATCTCTCCAATGATCGTAGAGTTGAAGAAGTTTGATTTCTAACAGCAGGCTTATGAAGAAATAAAAGTCAATAAAGACAAAAATTCCAAACTTACGTTTAGCCCAAGGATTGAGTCAAGTACTGAAGATCTATTGCTTTTAGTTTATCTGCCAGAAGATTGAAACTCAGATAAAATACATTACAAATTAAAGCATTTGATGGATAGTAACTAGCAGTGGAATCCACCAGTATGCGTATTTCGTCCCATTGGGGACTCATCAATTGAAAATACCTGCATTCCCCAGTGAGTGAGAGTATAGCCACTGAGGCTTGAACCCAGTTCTCAAAGTTTCAAACACCGAAGCGTTATTCACTAGACCACTTGGGTCACAAGAGCCACGTCTTGTGCAATGGGTATTAGTTATTACTTAATTCACTTTTGATTTTCCTGTTGATTCATTGAACCGAAGTGCCCGGCTGCCGTGTCCAAAGTGATCTAGTCGATGGGCACTGGGTCCGGGTTTCAGTGGGAACACCATCACTCACTGGGAATGCAGGTACATCTAGGTGACGAGTCCAAAACTGGATGAAATGCGCATCCTGATGGATTCCACTGCTAGTTGCCGTCCAGCAAATTTCTTCAGATTAAATCCTCAGACACTGTAAAAGCATCCACACACAAGCAGCCGACATGTCAACAGAGACTCAGCACTTCAGTCCAATCAATCAAGGGTAAAGTTCAAATCGAATTAAATAACAACAATTGTTAGCTTAAAATATACCAAGTATGTTTTAGGATTGATGTTATCAAACAGAGATATGTTGTTAACTAAATAGAGACCTTCCACGATCGATCGAATGTAATATGACAGCCTGTCAAATTGTGTGAGTAACGAGTCAGGATAACCAAACCACTGAAATGAAAAATCGTCAATAGAAAATATTGAATGTATATGATGCTGTAGGCCGTTATTTTATAAAACAAAAAATTTACTTACCCCTACAGATGAATAGAGTTACTCTATTGTAAAAGATTTCGAGCAACGTCACAGTCTCGAATGACTAACTTTCGACATTTGTAGGAGGTCAGCTAAGGCATTCTTCATCCGTCTACATAGCTCACATGAACACTGAATAAATTCATGAACTAATGCTTCGTATTGGTCTGGACATTGTTAACTCTTTTCCAGTGTAATCCTACCTCACCGAACACTGCTGGTTGAGGATTTAGCGTGTGTAACACATATCCTAGGCAATCCAATCGACGGAGTTTCTTCAGAAGAAAGAATGAAGTAGATGAATGGAATGTAGACAATTACAGATGGGAACATTCAACGTAAGTTAGCTGTTAGCCTATACAGTGAACTGAAGAACATTCAGTCAGAGATTAAAAACACAACTATATTTACTAATGTATGCGATGTATCAGGTAGTATCATTATCATACCTCATAATATAGGCAATAATAATACATAGCCTTATAAGTTGTACTTTAAATGCCTACTGAGCTGACATTAGTTAGAGAACCATTGGAAAACCCGGGAGTACTGGACAGCTGTTTCGTCCTAGTTTGGGACTCTTCATCGGTACGCGCCCACCAGGATTCGAAACCAGGACCTTCTCGTTACAAGGCGAGCTCGTATGCCATTAAGCCACTGGGACCCAATCCAACGGCCCATGAATTCTAACTTCTGCCAATTCACCATATAGCGCAACCGCTACCAATGTCTTCGGCGAGTATTTGTCCTCACACCCGACCTGCTGCACCCTACTGGTCACGACTTCCCACTGGAATCCCGGTTAGCTACCTACCTGAATAGGGCCAGTCACCAGTGAGCATCTCATTGACATTCAAGTATCGGTTTGCAGGGATTTGGTTGATTGGTTACAGGATTTCATCATGAGCTGACATTGGTTAGAGAAACATTGGAAAGCCTCGAAATTTATTTCTTCACATCATATTTACACAAATGAATTCAATGTCAAATATGCATCACGTTTCATTGGACATTGAATCAACTAGATTAGTGTAGAGAGATTTACACACTTATTTATCATCATATTATCAAACATTGAAATTCATAAATGTAATTGTGGTAATAAATTTGCATGAGATGAATTATTTAATTTAATAAAGTAGTCAGGATAAGAAATTGATTTCATTATAATTAAGTGTTTCAGGAAGACATCTGTATTTTTAAGCAATCATGTTTCAACATGTTTGTTTGCGTATAAATGCGCATTTCAAGTTTGAATAGTTCTTGTTTTTGTCGCTCTTTATGTATATACATCTTAAAATAGCATATACATTCTCAAATGATAATCAGATAATGATTATACATATATATATATATCATCTTTCTTTCAGGCGGAGTCATTTTAAAATTTATCTGAATTTGCTGATGGGTGAGTATACAAGTCATTACCAAAATGAAGTTACTTTCCTTTAGCTTCCGCTCACTTGAAAGAATAGAAGACAGAAAGTCAATGGCGATTTGAATTTCCTCAGGTTAGTTGCTCCTGCCTCGTTTTGTATTATGTGCTAAAAGAATAAATTGTGATGATATTAGATGTACTGTTGGCTGTTTTAAAAGTGTTCTATCGATTTTTTTTTCTAAACAACCGTTGTAGTGTTTACTATACTATGCACGAAAGCATCTAACGATTGTTTTTATTCACGCCCTTTTCTCATATGGTTGAAGTTACAAAACAACCGCGACTGAATGACCTTGAAGAACCAATCAGAAGAGAGTTAGATACTAATAAATTTGGTGACTCTAAACTACAGCAGCCCAAAACGAAACTACTTCTAGCAACCAATCAGATTCATAAGTAGATGAAGTGCGCAATTTGAATGAAATAAACGTCTATACACAAGTAATGCAATGTTAAAAATGTTTATTTAGAATACTATTCTTTTACCTCTTCCAAAAAACCTCCCAGTTCCCCACAGGAGTTCTCATAGTCAGGTGGAACCAATTTTTCTAAATAAATTTGTCAAAGTCAGCAATTCGTTAATTAGGTAGTTTCGTTTTGGGCTGCAGTCACCCAAATGTTCACATATTTTCTCTTGCTTTTATAACACCTAATAGTTAAAACAGTGTAAAATGAAGGATATTTTTGCACTTAAGGTTAGTTACAGAGCTTGGAACAGTTAACTATAAAAATGCTGTTTTTATTGGATGGTTGGAAGCAATCGGCAGGAAGCCTTTGACCTAGGATTTCGTGCTAGTTGGTACTCACCAGTCGGCAAGGTGTATCTGTGCAACATTGAAGAACCTCTTGACCCTACTGAGACTCGAATCCGTGTCGTCAACCAGTACTGCAGTCAAAGACTTTACGAATGAGCTGTTCAGACTGATGGTTGACCTCCTGTAGGACTGTATTCGATACTTTGATTGGGCATTATCTAGTAACTAGTGTCGTGTGTCTAGTCCTCTGTTTACTGCAGACTGAATTCTATCAGTTAAGTTTGCAATGTGGCCACCATGCTAGGTGGTATTTATATTTTCCAAAAGAATGGATAAATTCATCATTAGGCTCTACAGTTATATATACATTATAGTGAATGAATGAATTAGTGTTATGAACAACATTAATGTTGTTTAAATAACATCGAATCAATAATATTGATAGATTACAGCTCAATAGCATCAACATAAAATAAACTGAATGTCAGAAAAATTAGGAAAGATAATATTACAAATTCATGAATTGTATATGATACTTTGATCGAAATTAGCTATCCCAAAAAATTTATCAAGAAAGAAATGACAAAAAGAGCGGAAAAGGATTACTCACTATCTGTAAACAAGAAGCCACTTTATATACGACTACAATTCAAGGGTGATATACCAAGTGTGATAATTACGAAGAAATTAAGAAAAGCAGTTCAAAGAACTTTTGGTGCTGGTGAACTACACGTATTATTCTCTACACGACCGATGGTGCTACCTCGACTGAAAGGTGAAGTACCTAGACTAGCCACTTCAAATTGTATCTATCAATTCAACTGCACTTGTGGAGCGAGTTATATCGGCCGTTGCTCTAGGAACTTGATTTTTCGTGCTCAAGAATATCTCCTACTTTGGCTAAGTAAAGGTTCGATATTGAACCATTTGGTGCAAACCGGCAACAAAGCCTGAGTGGAAGAATCCTTCTCTATCATCTACCTGGTGCCTAATAAATTGCCAAAATCATCGAAGCACCGCATTCTCCAAACAGCAGAGGCTACTGCAATTCGCCTCAAACAACCAGTGCTTTGTGTGCAAAAGAAGGAAGTCCAACCCCCACTACTGCCCTGGCCTTCAGTAGAGACTATAAATTCATGAATTTGTAATATTATCTTTCCTAATTTTTCTGACATTCAGCTTATTTTATGTTGATGACACTGAGCTGTAATCTATCAATATTATTGATTCGATGTTATTTAAACAACATTAATGTTGTTCATAACACTAATTCATTCATTCACTATAATGTATATATAACTGCAGAGCCTGATGATGATGTTATCGAAAAGAGTACTCTTTGTTCAGTATCCATTCATTTTAAAAATCTTAATGGGTATTTATATTTACCAAAAGTGTATAGTAGTCTATTATTGAGTAATAGGGGGTGACATAATTGATATAATTACTCGGAAGTGGCTTTAGAATTAAAACATAAAAGTTGTAAGTAAATTAGTTGGATTTTGTCGATATAGAAAATTTTCTTCGCTGAATTTGTCTTTTTTGAAGAGCTGTATTGATAAGAAAGAATATCCCAAGTACTAATGGAAATGTCTTCGTCATAATCATATCTACCCAAATCATTGCTCTTTGAAACGTCATACACTGAATGTGATCGATGAAATAAAATCTCGACTACCAGAGATAGAAGGAAACATTTCACTAAGAACAAATGCTTGATTTCAACTGACAGAAGACGATCAGAGGAATTTTATGGACCACGTCGATTAAGTTTCAAGAAGACGTTGTGAAGATATAAACCTGAAACTCGCAAATAGTCTCAAAGCCACTGTAACTTATTTACGTTTTCCCGCCACGCTAGAGAAATACGTTTTCAACTACTTTAATATATCATTAACTCCTATCCAATTGCAAGTCTTGTCGTTGGGTCCAAAATTCTGTGATAATATTTCGAAAAATTCGAGTGACTTGGATATTAAAGTCCAGTTTGAAGCACCGATCCAACAGACAAATGACCTTCTCCCAGTGTCCAACAAATCATATGAACAATTCAAGTCTACAGTATTAAACAGCTGCCATCGGTACATCAACACAAAACTACAAGTCAAAAGATTGATTTCAGCCGAGCACAGAAAGCAGCTACGTGAAATTTTAAGGAATAAAAACTTAGTTCTGACCCGCCCCGATAAAGATGCTAGCATTGTCCTGATGAATCGCCAAGACTACATCGATGAAATGTTATCCGTTATGTCAGATGAAAACAAATTTTCTAAAGAAAGACCAAACGGAACAAATTGAAGGATAGATAACACAAATGCTGAAGAGGATGAAGAACGAATCGATTATCAGCTCTGAATTATTTGAGCGAATATGATTTTTATGTTCTGTAATTCCCTGGTTATATGGTCTGCCGAAAGTGCACAAAGTGAACGTAACACTACGTTCAGTCTTGGATATGACAAATTCCCCATATCGTGCTACTGCCAAGTGGCTCGCAGACATCCTCCTACATCTGTCAGTATAGTGTTTCAGATTCATTTGAATTCGTCGATTCAATAAGTGTTGCTGATGTATCCGGGAAGAAAATGATATCCATGGATGTTACGCCCCTTTTCGCCAGTGTTCCCCTTACCGAAACTATTTGCTTAATACGCGAATTCATTGAGGATAATAATGATAATAATAATGCTAAGCCAGAGATGGCTTCAGTAATACAGATGAGGCAGATGGATACGTAATGACTTGGGCAAATCACTTTTCGCCTTGTAGATGACCTTAAAGTCTGAGGCTGAAGAGAGATAGGGTGATCATTATCGACTAGATGTCCAGTGATCGCGCTTCTTATTACCTTCACTTTCACCTCTTCGTGACAATGCGGGACAGTGTTCCTGCACCTTCTTAGAAAAATCCCAAGTTGGACCACTGATATACCTACCTCCACACAACCAGGTGAACTGATAAACCCACACAGAGTTGGTCGGTTGTAGGATCTTGTCCTTCAAGTTATTGATCAGTAATGATCGACTGGAAAACACAATTCTCAGTGACTGTAAGATCCTTCTTTTAATGATATCGGAAGCTAAATCACCTTTGAATTCCAAGCTCTTATACAGCATTTTCTTGGTTATGGATGTTAATTCACATTTGATAGATTTTGACTGTATATTCTTGTCTGTAAAACGTGGATGAAATCCATTTTCTCACGGACATGATTTCTGTAAAAAGCTATATATATATACGGCTGTGCAGCCTGATAATAAATTCGTTGTTGAAAAGAGTATCTTTGCTGAATCACTTGTTTTGATTTTCTATATATCTCAATGGGAATTTTCTACGAACCTCTAACACTATTGATTAAAAGCGATTCTTATCAATGAAACATTAGACTCTCTTTCTTTTTAAAAATATTCCATAGTCTTCTTCGTGAGAAGTAATTGATTGTTAACTAAGTAACTCCAGAGAGCTGATTGTTCTGTAAACAGAAAAATCTACCAAAGAAGACGTATATTTATACACATATATACGTTTATGGTTTTACATACCAATTTTTGGTAATTTTTTCTGAATTTACCATTGTAAATAACACTACGTAAATCATTCCTTTTCCACGTCCAATTGTCATAACAAAACAAATAATAAACAGACCAAATCAACACAAATCATTTGTCTTCAATCAATAAAATACATTGTGATATACTGAACAATCAATAATCCTACAGGGTCTAACAAAACAGTAGTAATAACAATAATCACTTTATTTCAAACAATAGCAATAATCGTGCAGAGTGGAATTCTCAGTGTTTTTATGCATATTGCTACAATTTAACTCCTTTTAAATACACATATATAAAATTAAAAAGAATAATAGTAATAATAATAATAGTAGTAATAATAGAACCATTATAAGCAGAATATTGGTGGAAACAATGAAGTATGAGTAGATAGTATCATAGAGAATACATGTAATAATAGTCTTTGCTTGTATTCTGCAGTTCAGATTACTGATTTTAAAAGTTTATAAGTTCTTTTCTGACACTGAACTTTCTCTTCACACAAGACTTGTGACAAATATGGTGATATGGTAGAATTTTTATGTTTAGTAGCTGTATAACCGTAAATTTTTAAGAATCTTCTTCTGGTTTTACCCGAAGACATACAAGGAAAAACTTGAGAATAATTAGAGAGAATGTTCAGTATCAGAAAAGATAAATTTAGCAAAACTGCTTGCTGATGTCAGTTAGTTGAGAGTCAGAGGAACAACCCTAACTATACTTACTGCCTTGAGTGTTCTGGGTAATATGACGTAGTCTTTTTTGAGAAGTCCACCAAGGAAGAATAACAGCGAAGAATAAAGGACAATGGGCAGAATGCATGAATTAACAAATTGTAAGAGAAGAGGTTGGAAATTCCTTGGAGAGCTTTTCGATTAGTAAGCCAAATTTTGCTCAGTTGCATAAAACTCTTATTTCTCTGGCGTTTCTTGCCAGGAAGTTGTGGAACTTATTGTAACTATTTGACTTTCGAACACTGAATCTGGGGATGTAATCTTGTTGACTGATAATACCTATAACTATCTGTTTGGCATTTTGTGACTGTTTAAGACTTACTAATATCTATAGTTGTATATCTTGTCGGATTTACATGTCTAAGTCGCCCAAGTTATTGAGTCTATGGTTTTCATATCATTTTTATTGACTGCATTTGACTGTGATACTAGTGCTACGGTTTTTTGTTGTTGTTTTTGTCTCTACTCTCCCTGTTGTGAATTTTTTCCTATTGCTGGGGTTATTCGGATTGCTTTATTGCTTGTTTTCCTGATTCTAAGGGAAGGAACTCATAAAATCGCTCCTCTGTGAACTACATATACATGTTTACAGTTTACATGTAATAAACTCCTTCTCAGACCTGAGGCTAGCAACCCCTCCCTGCAAACAGAGACTTCAGCAGGATGAGTCTCCTTGCGACAAAATAAAAAGTCTGTCTGGGGAAATGGAATGTCCAAAACATATACAAGACTCGGAAAGTTGCACAGAGTGCAAACGAGATGAAAAGATACGGGTTTCAAGTACTGGGAATTCGCGTAAGCAAATGGAACGGGAGTGGACTCACAAAATTGTCAAAGGGAGAGTCAGTGATCAACTCCGGACACCCAGAAGACAACCATGAGCACATGAAGGGTGTGGCTATCATGCTAAGACCTACGGCAACGAAGGCCCTGATACGGTGGGAGGCAATCTCGCCTGGGATAATGACAGCTGGATTCAACTCAAAAGGAAGGAAAGTGTCAGTTATACACTGCTATACACCCACAAACAATGCAAACCACGAAAAGAAAGAAGAGTTCTACAGATATCTTCAGGCAACAATAGACAATAATCCAATACAGTACTCGACGACATTAAAAAACTAATTGGAGACATGAACGCCAAACTGGGATCAGATAACACTGAAAGAAAACTCATTTTGGGTAGAGAAGCATCTGGAGAGACGAATGAAAATGACTTCTGAGACTTCAATAAACTAGTGATTGGCGGCAACTTATACAACCACAAGGATACCCACGAAGCTTCATGGGTGTCAGCAGACGGGCGAACCAAATTGACTTCATCTCAATGCTGCTCAAGGAAGTGGAGACGCAGCTTACAGGCCACAATAGTAGGAAGAGGGGCAGGCGTCGGCACAGAACACTATTTCATTCAAGGAACACTCCAAGTCAAATTAATACTTTCATCAAAACAGGAGCTGCTGACAGACCACAAGCCAAGTCCAATACTCAAAACCTGAAGGATCAGGTCACAAAGAACATCTTCACTGAAATCATAGGGAAAAAGGAGGAGACACGAATCAGCACTAGCGAAGAGACCAGCGTTTAAGGGCACCAAAACAACCTGAAAGCTGTGTACAGCTAAACCTACATGGAAGTTCTAGGCAGAAAGAAGAGGCAGGACAAACAATGGCTCACTACACACACATGGAGACTAATAGAGGAGAGAAGGATGGTGAAACAAAAGATTATCCGGTGTATCGACGAGCAACAAAAACGGGAGTTGAATGCAAGCTACAATACACTGAACAAAAGAGTAAAGAAGAGTGCCAGGGAAGACAAAAGAAAATATTATAAAGCTATGGCAAGTGAAGCAGAACAAGTTGCAGTGCAGGCAAATAAGACCTCGCAACACTTTGCCGAAGTAGCAGGTTCACATCGGGGAGGAGATCAACACAAATTAAGTCATTGAAGGATGGTAATAGAAAGTCAGTGACCAAAGATGTGGAGCAAAGGAAACACTGTGCTGAATGCTTCAATAGACTTTTCAATCGACCACCACCCACAACACCTCCAATATTGCCAACAGTGGAATTAAAACTACCAACGGATACTAACAATCCAACGAGAACAGAATTCTAAAAGCTGGAAAAGCAGCAGGACCAGATGGAATCCCAGCAGAAGCATTGAAAATGGACCCAGAGACAACAGCGGACTTGATGACACCACTAGTGAAGAAGGTGCGGAAATAGGGCAAGGTACCTGCTGACTGGAGAACAGGCTATCAGCTCAAAGTGCCAAAGAAAGAAGACTTAAGTCAACGCAAGAACTGGCGCGGGATTATACTCCTGTCCATCCCAGGCAAAATATTAAGCCGCATCATCCTGGGGAGAATCCAACAAGCCCTGGATGAAAACATCTCATACAACGGCTGTACGACAATGCTGCATGCCAAGTAATCCACAGCGGGAAACTTACGGTATCCTTCGAAGGGAGGACAGGAGTAAGATAAGGCTGCCTACTATCACCAATGATTTTCCTGATCGCACAAAGAACTTGGAGGATCTTGACTTCGCCGATGATATATATTAGATCTCCAACAAACTGGAAGATATGCAAGCGAAAATCAACAAGTTTGCAGAAGCATCAAAGATAAGACTTCAGGTGAACATAGAGAAAACAGAGGTGATGAAGATTCCTGGACAAGAACAACAACAACAGACAACTATCAGCATAAATGGGAGGAACCTGAAAAAAACAACCACTTTTACCTACTTGGGAAGCATCGTTTCAACTACGACATTACCATACTTTAACGTAGAGCGATCAAGACCATGAAAATTAGATAGGTTGGATGAACGTTTATCAGTTCACCTGGTTGTGTGGAGTTAGGTAAATCGGTGGTCCAACTTGGGTTTTTTAAGAGGGTGCAGGAACACTGTCCCGCATTGTCACGAAGAGGTGAAAGTGAAGGTAATAAGAAGCGCGATCACTGGACATCGAGTCGATAATGATCACCGTATCTCTCTACAGCCTCAGACTTTAAGGTCACCTACAAGGCGAAGAGTGATTTGCTCAAATCATTACGTATCCATTCGACTCATCTGTATTACTGAAGCCATCTTTGGATTTCGAAACAGAAAAGCCAGATCTGTGTATGCAGCAAAGTTCGTTCAACCCTCTCAAATTTCATGGTCTTGATAGCTCTATGCTAAAGTATTGTTATTGCCAATCATATCTGGGTTCAGTCTATCTTTTGTTTTGTTTATTCACTTTGTATGCACTTCCTTTATTACGTCAGTTGTTACCATTACTATTCTCACTTTGAATTCTCCCCGGTATTACTATACTTTCCAGGCAGTCTGATCACATATGTAGGTGTCATATTAATATATATGATAATTAAAAAGCGTCAAGGGGTGACAGAATAGATAAAGCTCAATTTTAAAGGCTAGACTGAGAATTAAAATAACAGTGGATGTCAATAAACCGCAGACGGGAGATAATCGTACATCTGCTGCCGTAATAAAACAAGGTTTACCAGGAGAGTTTCAACCTGACAAAGAATTGTTTTTGACCACATAACGGTGGTTCGCACTTCCTAATCTCAAGATCTTCCACAAACTTCGAAATGCATTCCAAACGCACTTTATACATAGGTTTAAATTAGGTGCAGACATCAATCTGAAATCTTGTCTCTGAAGTATGTTTCGCAGGAGATTATGAGCTTTTTATATTCCCACATCTAGGGGGTTCAAGGTATTCGATGTAATAATTTATATTCCAGATATATGGCTAGGTTCATAAGAAATACAAGCCATTTTTACAGGCATGATAAGTTATGTTATAAATTACAATCATAAGGTATCATGAACTAGCACTTTTTAAAAAGTTTGAAATTTTGGGTTATAGTATAAGCAATCAGTACAGTTTCTTATAAATGTTAAATTGTGAACCCTTCACTAAGGTCACCATCAAGGTTGAGCACTAAACCAAACTTTTTTTCGTTTCCCGCTGATAGTTATAGTCAACCAGTGAACAGCGTATATTTGGGTTTATGCAATGCTACCACGTGATTAGAAGCTATCTCAGAAAGAGAAGAACGTCATGAGAAACTGAAAAATGGCATGAAATGCAATTATGGATAATACAACATTGGAAGTACATCTGCAAGAAATAAACGAGAAGAAGCTAGAAAGTCCTTGGAGTGATAGTATACATTTGTACTGTTCAATGTTAACCATATTGCGAAATATGACGTTTCTGATCAAAATATATTTTTTTCTCAAACATTGGTGTTGTGTTTTTCATCAAAGCAACCAGAATTTAGGCAAGCAAGATATATGAATAAAGAGTGATTCTTAGCTTTGATAAACTCCTAGGTATTTAAGATAAAAAGGAGTGTAATAGTGCGTAAATAAAGAGATTATCATGAGGTAGAAGGGTGATATTTTAGTGATCACTAAAATCCCAGCCAGCAATTTTTTTGGGGCAGACCTAGGGCGCATTGCAGATCTTTTGGGGCACTTCGGGCGCACTGCAGATATTTTTGGGCAGATTTCGGGGGCGTTGAAGACTTTTGGGGCAGACTTAGGGTGCATTGCAGACATTTTGGGGCAGTCTTCGGGGCGAATACTCAAGAACGGCAATGCGCCCAAAGTTTTTTGCCCCGAAGAAATGCTAGCTGGGATATCACCCTTCCAGATTTTGGATTCACTTCTCGAGAAGTAAATCCAAAATCTGGAAGTTTAGAACATGTACTAATGAACTATATAACTACACATTTGGTTGATATAGCTATAGGCAAGATATCCTGAGAAAGCCTAGATGTGAGTTGAGTGTCGAGACCATATCACACTGTTATCTTAAAGGAGATATTCGAAAACATGCAACGTAGCAAATTAATATCAGGGGGGTAGGTTTCCATTGCTTACACTTTTAAAGAAGAGTCGTACGTCATTGCTCATCTCCAAATCCAAGTCTATACAGTCGGCCTGACATATGTTGCATAGAGTACTTGGAACATACCCTCGTCTAATCGTTTGAAAGCCCTTCGAAGTGCTCATAGCACTCGAAAAGCCTTAGCTGCAGCTCGATTACAATTTGCCGTTGCTTTTAAGTCATGGCTAACAATAATTCTTAAGTCCTTTTGTTCCCTAACACCTGGCAGTTCTGTGTCCCCTATGGAGTACGACGTGTAAGACTTCTGACCTAGGTGCATCACCGCGCTTTTCTTGGGATTAATTTCCAGACTCCAAAAGTTAGCCCATCCAGTTAGGTTATCTAAATCGTTTTGTAGTATCAACCTATCATCGTTACTATTTACGGTTTTCCATATCCTAATATCGTCCTCAAATAGTAAGGAAGATGAGGTGAGAATTTTCGGCACTTCATTTATGTATGATAGGAATAGCAGGGGGTCAAGTACAGTTCCCTGAGGTACTCCACTTAGTACTGCTTTCCACCCTGACAGTAGACCATTAACCCTTACCTTCTGCCTCCTATCCATCAAGTAGTCTCTAAACTACTCACATAATCGCTGGTCTAATCCAAAATGTTTAAGTTTACCAAGAAGACCTTAATGGGATACCTTATTGAATGCTTTATTAAGATCGTTAAATACAACGTCCAGTAGATGGTTTTTATCTCTGGCCTCGACCCAATCTTCCCTAGCTAACAGGAAGTTTGTCAAGCAGGATCGTCCTGAACGGAATCCATGCTGTTCCACTGCCAGTAAGCCATGCTTTTCCGTATGAGCTAAGAGCTGTTCCCTTATGAGTTTTTCTGATACCTTTGTTATAATTCAGGTCAGACTTACAGGCCGGTAGTTAGGTATTAACTGCCTGTTCCCATCTTTGAAAATGGGGCTTATAAAAGCATCTTTCCAGTCCGCATGTAGCCTAGCCCGGGTCAGAGACATCTGGAAAATCTCCGTAAGTGGAATGTATATTATATCCACCAAGGAGATTAGCAATCTAAGGTGAAGTCCGTCAGGTACAGGTGATTTACCTGGCTTCAGCTTAGACAGTAGTTTCTGAACCACTGCATCTTCTACCACAATTGGGGGCATTTTAGGGGCTACATCGGTTACCTCGCTACACCCTTGAGTGGTACGATTAAGCGAGAAAACATCACAAAAGTATTCGGAGAGCTTCTCAGCTTTTCTTTCGTCTGTCTCGGCAGCCTCTCCGGTATTGCTTATGAAGGACGGAATGTCACTGCTAGTTTTAGTCCTGCGTTTAATATGCGATTACAGTCTTTTTGGATAATGCACACAATCTAGCCCTAAATGCCTTTCATACTCTATACGACTTCTGTCAACATTATAATTACAAAGGTTTCCAATTTTGCGGTATTCCACCTGAAACTTATTCCTTCCAGTCACAGAAAACCGGTTCTAAAAGTTCTTTCGTTCTCTTAGTGACTTCCTTATTTCATTACTAATCCAAGGTGGTTTATGCGACAGTTTTCGAGGCGTAGACCAGGTTAAAAATAGGTGCAGTGACGCAATCTAGTGTATTCCTAAATTCCATCCAAGCCTCCTCGACAGTCTGGTGTGTATCGACAGACCAGTCAGCTAGGGTTGCTGCATTTCGGATTGCAGCTATATTCGCTTTCCAAATGTTTGGACGAGCAGCTGCTGACCTATGTATGACAACGTCAATCCTAAACGTAAAAGCAATAACTATATAGTCACTACTGTCTAGCGGCGTCAGGCACCTAATGTCACCGACATCCTCCTTCTGATGTGTCAGCACCAAGTCTATAGTGGACGGATCACGGTCAGTGGTATCATGTTGGTGCATCCATATGCTGCACAAGTACGCATTCAAGCACTCTGAGTTCCCTGTTGAAACAAGTATACAAGTTAGTTGGTGTTAATTCCTCACAAATAATATGTGGGGCATCAAAGTCACCTACTATTAGACACCTATTTCTACTACCCCACGTCCTGAGGTGATTTAGTACTAAATCGTCAGCTTGGCTGGCAGTACTTCTATAAATAACCTTAATTGTCACAGTGCCCTTGTTCAAGTTAATAACACAGCTTACTGCTTTACTGGTGCCACTGTCATGAGCTTTCAACAACGTTGATCTAATTCCTATGTCATCCCGGATGCATAGGGCCACCCTACCATTTTTCCAACTAATTACTCAGTCTGCTCTAATACAGATGTACGCAGGTATCAGTGGAGTTAATTCTACAACCATGTCTCACTGATACCAATCACATCAGGTTGTGGTCTTTGAGATAATTCTCCTGATTCGGAGAGCTTATCCCTAAGACTACATGCGTTAGTATAGCACACTGAAACACCTATGTGCTCATCCGGCTTATGAAGAAAGGTTTCGGCAGCATCGGTTTCCGAGACCTCACCACCCGAAAACCCAATAGCTTGTGGTCTTTTTCGCCTTTCTCTAGCCTGGCCAATAGTTCAGCCACGACTTCCCTTCTTTTGATTCTATCTTCTAAAGGCCAATCAGGCCTTACTTTTAAACTTTTGTCGTTGATTTTAGACGTGTTGTTGAGGATGGTGCTCCTCTCTGTTTCATTCCCTCAAACTATCTTAAGTAACTATCTAAAGCATCTTTGTTCATTCGATTTCCAGTTTAAGACGATCACGAGACTGAATGACATATCGAACTGATATGTAACTAGCAATCGAAATATTGAAACGTATACAATTCATACTGGTAGATTTCAAGTGTATTTCAAAATCATCATCTTCTGCACCTCAACTCCAATAATAATAATTTGAAAATTTATTAACTCAGACACAGTGTTCATTTGAAATTTTCAATATCCCGCCAATGTATTCTGGATATATCAGTGTAAAATCTTCTGTATTTTTGCCAACTCTGAAATGTACTGCCATCTGTTTCACTTGCTCATCACAACCATATGGAATACGACCATCTAACGGTGCTAAATCTGCATCATGTAGTACAGCACAATAAAAAATGAAAATATTTTTTTCTCATTTGCATTCAAACCACTATTCATGAATTTACCTCGATTAAACAAACCATGTTCAATGAGTTCAATATTAAATATACGAAAGCGTAATTGCTCTCTTTGTAGCAGTGGTATTCCAGTGGATAAGGTGACATAAAGTTGAGACCGTCTATTTTTACACATAAGAATGATCGATACACCAGATTTCGAAACTTTACTACACGTATTATAATTATAATTATAAATAATAGTAATAATAGTATTGTTTGGATGATGTGAAATCATTTTAAACATCCATGATCCACCGATTACATGTTGGAATGTTGTAGTATGTTTACATCTTATTGAAATTGAAGTATGACTAGTCGCCTGGATATCTTTCTTCTGACTGTCAGTTATTCCAGTGTCCATTTCACAAATTAGCCGGCAAGTAAGTAAATTTTCATGTCCGTTTGACACTGTGAGATCCATATTATTATCAGTAGTGGGGTGAGTAGTATAATGTTTTATCCTGAAATAAACCGACGGTTTTAAAATAGGATAACAGATGAATATTAAAAATTGATATTGATATTTTAGTAATTCACAAAAATTTATGAGGTTAATAAACGCACACATAACTGTAGAGCCAGAAGAGGAGATTATCGAAAAACATATTTTTCACTCAATTTTTTTATTTTTTCTAGATGTTTAAATCAATATTTTCGTTGTACTGGAATCCTCTGAGCAACATTTTGCCTTGAAAATACTCAACGGGTATTTGAAGTCCAGCACAAAGCTCAGTGAAGCAAAGACTACTGTTAACTTTGTCCACCAATGTCCTGAAACAAACTGCTATCCTGAATCTTATGGGAAATCTCAACGTCGTGACAGAGTTCGGGCTAATGATGAGACACTCAAACGCCATGCACTTAATCAGATTGACTTAATTCAAACTGATTTATCAAAGAATGTCACAGAAAGGTTCTATGCTATCTATGAACTACCAGAGAATTCAAAGAAACCTTTTAGCGTATTTGGATGAAATTGTTAGTAAAAGGACAGAAAAGAAACGTACGAAGCTACTACAGAGTCTAGAGAACACGGTCCCTGAAACAAGATCTCCTCCGAACCGAAGTCATTATGTGTATAATTTCTCGGATGTAGTCCTTGATAAAGTGGATCTACAGGTTCTCTCGATTGGCCCTAAATTTTGTGACAGTCATGTTAGAATTACTAAAATGGATGCACCAGTTCAGTTTGAAAGTCTCTATACTCAAACCGAAGACCTATTACCCTGATCAACTGAAGAGGTTGAAAGACTTAAATCAACTCTGGTCGATATTTGCTATATAATATGAATAGTAAATGCAACTCGGATGGTATTTTCACGAAAAATGATGGAGTAGCCGTAGATATTCACCAGGGAAATTGATAATATTGTAATATCAAGGCGGATAAAGGGTTCAGGAGTGGTTATAATGAACAAAGCGGATTACTTCGGGAAGATGAATACTATTCTTATTGACAATCTAAAATTCGAAAAAATCTCACCTTATCTACATCCGATTGAAAAGAAAGAGAAACAGTTAGCTGAAACACAGAGAAGATTGAAACAACAAGGCTTTATCTCACAAAGTCAGTTCACGTCTATTAAACCCACTGGAACGTTCACACGAAGATTATATGTGTGAATTTCTTCCAAAAGAAATTCTGGTCGATAATCGAACGATTACTACAACCACACGACGTTGAGTGACGCGTAAAATGCGAAAACGCAGGATTTTTCTAAAATATGATACTATATTGAACATAAAATATGAAATATGATATAAAAACCTCAAATTGTGAGCTGTCTCTGTCTGAATTCCGGATGAAAGCATAGTCAATTTGAGTCAATAAGTAAGAAACAGCGGAGCTGTATTATAGGCAATCCATGAGTTATTCAAACAGCGCGCGAATGCCAGACACAGAATAAAGGGACACGGATAAACAATGTTCAACAGTTAAGGATACACGAATAAGGCACATACAGCAAATGATGTTCGACTATAAGAAAATAATTATTATACATCTACTGGATTAGTAATACATTGAGTGAGATAAACTTAAATGGTAAAAAAGACATGGTTACTAATTAACAAATACATTAGTGATATTAACATTTCACACTACTTACTAGAGATAAGTAGTATACGTTTGGCACAAAAGGAGTAATTTGAGGCATTCGAACTATTAAACATAAACTATGCATTCAAAAGAAGCTCGTACAGCCATTATCGCTCCCTTTGCCTATTAAGACATAACCAACTTATGACTTCTACACCACCCCTTTTTTATATTTTCAACCCATTTCTTATCATCCCTCAATCTTATCACATCTTCATTATAAACGTGTTTCATTTACTTCCCTTACAATCTAACATTACTTAATCGCTTCATTTGTTTTTACTAGCGTTTATCGACTACTTCCACCTGAATAGTTGTTTGTCTAATCATGCTGTTTTTCATCATTCGCGTTATCAGAGATTGCCTCACTTTTTCATCCTTATTATGGATAAGACCATTATTATTATTATTATTACTATTATTATCATATCGTGGAAAATACCCATTGGAACATTAGATTGAGAAGAACAATCTTCTCAATGTATTATTATCACTACTACTATTATGGCTAAATGCACAATTTATATTCACCATCGTATTATCCTATTGACAAAACACCATGATTGGTTTATATTTGAATTTTTATTTGTTAACTTATGTATATTAGATTTAAGCCTAATGAGATCTAATTGAAAACAATATTGTTCGCTCAAATGTGTTGTTCTAAAAAGAAGGAATGACACGAAGGAAATAAGATTGAAATTAACAATGTGGTTCATCAAAAGTGCACGAAAATGGTGCACCACTTCGACTAGTACAAGATAGGTTAAATTTAACATAAAATCACGCAGCCAGATGGTTAGTCAAACTCTTACACCCTCAACATATTGAATTGGTGAAATACAGCGTCAAAGACAACTTCGGATTTGTTGAAAGGATAAAAGATTTAAATGTTGACAATAAATTCATGATGTCATTCGACGTATCTTCCTTATTCACCAATGTACCACTTATGGAAGCAGTAGAATTTGTATGCAAAGCACTCAAAAGACGAAACATCGATGTTGGCACTCCTATATCCTTCATGAAAGAGTTCCGCATGAAATGCACAATGAACGTCCACAATTTATTTCATAAGGATCTATACAGACAAATCGACAGTGTGGCAATGGAGTCACCACTGGACCCATTCTAGCCGACATTTCCCTTGTGAAACTAGAGAATGGGCCTCTGGAAGATGTAACTGATGAACTAGAATTCTACTGCTGGTACATGCATGATGCATTCTTGATTTTAAAAATGAGAAGGAAGCAAAGAACATCCTGAACAAATCTAACGATGTTCACCCTGCAATTAATTTTACCGTCGAGGAAGAAAGACACTCCATCTAGTATTTCATTTTTAGACGTACTCACGACCAGAAAAAGGGACAGTACAATATGAAGTAGTGTATATAGAAGACCTACATCAACTGACTGTCAGTATACTCATTATCTTAGCTTTGTGCCTTTGGAATACACACGCAATCCGATAAAGTGCTTGGTCCATAGAGGAAGAGCAATCTGCTCTGAAGAATGTTTCAATGAAGAACTTAACATTATTAAACAGCTGTTGAGTGAGAACGGTTATCCAGAAAACTTCATCGATAAGAATATGAATCGAAAATCAAGACAGGTCAAAGTACCAATAGTTCCGAAAAGCCCTTATTCTTACAGCTTCAGTTCCTCGGGGATAACATCAGCGAGATATTAACAGGATGCCTTAGAAATGTGGTCTAAAGAGCGTTCAGTGCTGGTGAATTCCTCTGTGTCTTCAAAACCACTCGTATTTTGCATCCCGGGGTGAAAGATAAACTGTCTAATTTCGCCTCTTCTACGTGTATTTACTGATTTGACTGCTCCTGTGTAGGTAGTTAGTTGCATAGGCCATACAATTAGGCGTGTTTCCCGTCGGATTTCCGAACATCATCCTATGTGGTTAATCGAGTAAAGGGCAATCGAAATCCATTCATAGCTCTATTCTATCTCGTCTCGTCGATACAGAACACCAGACTGATATTAACGACGTGGCTTTCAAAGTCATCTACCACATACCAAGTAATCTCAACTTTACCTCAATAGTTCCTTTACTACATATTGCTGAAGCTGTTGGGAAAGACATTTAGAAATCTAATTTATTAAGCCAAAAGAAGCTGGTTCAGACATCCTCCTTACCTTGGCCATCTCGGTTCGAATGATCCCCGATTTGTTGTGGAAATTTCCCTAATTTAATTTGATATTCTATTTGCTGTTATATTTGTATGCCTGTTCTAATTTATGCATCTTTAGTGAACTGTAATTCCATTGATCTTACTCAACAAATCGGTAGTATTTAAAAACACCAGTATTGTTAATGACGTGTATTCTAGAATATATATATAATATTGGGGAGCCAGAAGAGGAGATTATCGAAAAGGATATTCTGCGCTCAAGCTTTCCTTTTTCCTAGACGTCTGATTGAATATATTCGCTATAAATAATGCGCTTATTTGTATTACAAAAGAAATTCATTGTTTAATTAGGTTAAACATGGCGGAATTGAGTCATTCAAATATTTGTCAAGTATAGTTTAACGAGTATCGAAGCATGGATGAATACATTATGTTACATTTACTTTAATTATAGTCATAAATTGGACATATGAGAAAAGCTGTGCATTCTGTATTAATAATGTGTATCATAAGTGAAGAGGTATTGATTAGTAGTCACGACATTGTCATTATTATCATTATTATTGATTTTTCAGCAATTAATCCTTAAAAATGTTGGACAGGCTGATGGTCTGTACAATTTATTAATTAATGTCGTGTATTATCATACAGTGGTGGTGGTGTGATACAGACAAGGAATATGATTCTCACATATTCCCACAATTCAATACTGCATTAGCAAGAGAACACAATACATGTATATTTGATCACCGTATTTCTTGTCATTCAATTTAAACCAAAATCACACGTTCAGTGATTGGCTAAAGGATATACACTGTATGCATATGTAAATTGCTGTTTGATCACTTGAAAATATACCTTGGCTTCTGTGTCTTGTCTTCTGTTGATACAACACCTTTTCGCTCTTAAGCGGAATACAGGGCTTCAAAAGCACATCTCCATTTCACCCAGTTCTCCAAGATCTTTTCTTGGGCTGACTCCACGACTGCCCGAAAACTGTCTTCTTTATCTAACAAGATCTCATCCATTGCACCTTCGAACCGACGCCCAACTCGCAGTTTCCTATTCGAGTTCCACTAAAGAGCCTGGAGTGGGATGACACTCGACATTCACTTCATCGTGTGTCCTATCCCTTTCCATAACCTTCTGCATACATTTTGGACGAAAGCTTCGTGGCTGGTTCGTCGCTAGAGTTACTTGTTGCTCGTGTTTTCTAGTCTTCGGTATGGAGATAGAAAAGGCAGGTGTTGATAAAAGATTACATCTGGCTGTTAGATGGATGGAAAACAGTGATTCATGTACACTGAAGAAAGGTCTCTATCCCCTCCTTCTACCTTTGGTACAACTCAAATGTATAACTCAACTCTTACCAATATTCTCTTATCAGTACTATCTTGTACATTTTTTCACGTGACATTAGCTCACATCATTTTCTCAACTGATGTGTTGTTGTTTACTGTCTTCATCTGCTCCATAATTTATTTTGATATTTGCCTCTATGCTCGAACCATTCACATAGAAATTTTTTTAACGTTTTTCACACTACGTCACCTCGGACAGTCGCAGCTGACTAGTCTTCACCGTTCCAGTTACCATTTTGATTACTCATTGCTCACTTTTCAAATATTACAATGATGTAAGAAATACTACACACTAATTGTTTTATATTTCTATATTAATAGTAGGATTAATATCAAGTAGTGTTGGAGATTGCTCCTAGCTCACTTGTTAGATGATGAAAAGCGGCCAATAAAAGATTTTTAGGTCCGTCGATGTCAAGGCGGCAGAATGCTTGCCGACTGTACAAGTGGTCCGTGAATCGATCCTTGGCCACGGACAATCTCCTTCACCTTGCTGAACGAGTGATAAGACCGGTAAAAACAGCAAACTGGGCGTGAGGCTGATTATATTAGACGTTCTTTGGGATTTCTGAGATTGTTCTGGATTGTTCCAATATTGACAAAATCGAATTTGTGGCCTCATTGTGCAGCGTAGCGTGTCAACCGATGGCTGATGATTTTTCAAGCCTTTCTCGTACAACTGGATTTCTCAGTGGTCAAAGAGATTCCCTACGGTGTTCATTATTTCGGTTTTGAATAGAGGTGCAGATATACACTCAGTTGTGTATACTTTCTGCCTCAGATTATCCAAACCGTGAGATATCCAATAATACACACGAAAACACCGTGATACACAGAAGTCCTCCAAAGTGCTTTTAATTGTTCGCTTTTCATTACTTCATTTGTGAGTGGGATATAAGGCTTCAGGATTTTGGAGTTTCAGTAGTGATGGTGTGGAGTTGGTAGATCTACTCTCAACATTCCCTCTTTTCCAGGTCTGATGTTAGCTGGTGAACTAGGCAAGGTATCAGAATGCATCGGCTGGGAGGCAAACCCTAACCTCCAACACGAATGGCAACACTTCCATCATTGAACCCACACTCTGTATTGTCAGTCACTGATAAATACGAATAGATGAAGTCGATTTCAATAGAAGCTTCATCACTAGTGCGTACAACATTTGTATTCGCCTCTATGAGTGCGAAACTTGTCACCGGCGTCACGAAGACCATTTCAAACAGGCTACGGCAGGCTCTTACCAACAACTCACTTCACTGGCTCCATACTAAAGTTGAAATGGCTGACTGACCAGCGAGAATTAGCAACAAGAAACTAGGGAAACAAACTAACCAGTGAAGAAACTGTCGTTCAAGTAATATGTAAGAGAAAATGGAGATGAGTTGATCGGGAATACATTGAGGAGCCCGTCGAAGAACATCACGCTAAATGCTGGCCATCGCTCGAGTGGAATCTGAATGGGAAACGACGAGTGGGTCGTCACATTGATGGTGACATGATGGAGATCGTGTGGCGAGGAGCAGATAACAGATTTTGAGCACTCGTGTGGCTAGTCAGCTGAAGAGGAGAGCAGAGAACAGAACAAAGTGGGGACGTGTTGTTGAATCCCTAACGTCTACTCGAGATCCAAGTGAACAATAATAATGATAACAATAACAATGGATATCTCATTAGATGATCACTTAAACATAACTTCTAGTGTACTTTTTATACCTAATAAAAAATCTCGTTACTGCTAATTTATTATGGATTATCTCATAAATAAAGGTGTACTCAAATACACATTCCTTTTCTCTTGTCGTCATCCGATTGACCTCAAACAGTGTGATTCTATTAGCTGTGCATGAAAGACAGAAACTATTTTTTGAGTGCAATTAGGCGGAAATCTTGTTCATACTAATTCTATTTGAATTATTTTCTGTTTGTGTGTTTTTGTTATAACGTCTCTTCTGATTTAAAAGAAAGAGAGAAGTAAAAGTGACCAGGTTGTCCACTTCTAGTAGTAGTAGTAGTAGTAGCAGTAGTGGAAAGTCATAACTAGCGCGGTCCATCAAGTTGGTGTGTGAGAAGAAATACTCACCAACGACATTAGATGGCGACTTGACTGTATATCGCAAATCGGCAGAAGTTAGAATTGACGGGCCACTGAATTCCATCTCAGTGGCCAGATGCTCTACGAACTCGCCTTTTAACCTGAAGGTCCTGAGATCATAGATGAATACAGCTTAAGGGATGCAAAAATGGACGAGGCAGCTGTCCACTTCGCCCACACTTTTCATTGTATTCTAACTGATGTCAGTTTGTGATGACTCTTGAGGAATTTTAACACTATCCAACCCTCTTATCACAAATCTGGGTGTCCAGTCAGAATCACGCGATAAATTGTGAAGCCCACTGGTTGCATTGCAATAACAATTGGCGTCTATAAGTCCAGCGACTTAACGATATATTCATTTTCTGAAAGTATTATGCTAACGAAATTGAAGTTATGATTACCATGTCATTTGTCTTATCTCTTCACATTTGGATTTTAATGTACAAAGATTCAACTATGACACAACTTAATTGAGTTGAATACCTACTTTTGCCACTGATGCAGTAGAATGCAGTGTAAGCAGATATGGTGAACTCAGAGACTGTTATTTCTATCTTGATAAATTCTGGATGTATTCATGTATTCATGATGCGAGTACTGAAGTCATTATAATACGTGTCGTTGGAGAATCTAGGCGTATAAGCTTTACTCTCAGTGTTGCTAGATTTTCGTCATGAACTGACCAATATCAGTTAGAGAGTTCATTGAAACGTAGACAGTCAAGAGCACTGGATAACTGTTCTATCCTAGGTTTTACGAATGTCCAGAGGTTTACCTGCACATCCCCACAACCAGAGATTTTCACGTTACAAGACCAAGTCCGTTGGTGACCATTCAACCACTTGGGCTGGAATTCAGTGACCTGCGAGTTCTAACTTTGTCAACACACTCGGGACATGGCACCTCGTCTCACCAATGCCTTCCTGATTGTGAGTGATATCTGACGAAAGTCCAAGGTCTCTGAAATTAGTCCAAAATATTCACAAATCCTTTCATTTGAATGTTGATCGCCAGCTCACTGATGACCACTGGATGGATCGATGGAAATCATGTAGTGGGAAGTTGTGAGCACTGGTGTTTACCATGTCATGATGAAGTGCATAGTCATGGAAGATACTGTCGAAGACTGAGCTGTATCAGGAGATGACAAGGTTATAATTCACGGGTTATTAAATTCTAGTCCAAGCAGCTTGGTCTTGTGAGCTGAAGTCTCGGCTTCGATACCTGGCTGTGAGATAATGGATGTGAACTCCACCGAAGTGCCGGAAAAACAAGGATATAACAGCTATCCAGTGTTGCTGGCTCACTGGTTTTCAATGAACTCCCCAACTCATGTTGGTCGGTTCGTGACGAGTATCTAACAACGCTTAGAGTAATTCAAACTCCTCAAAAATCTTCAACTGAGATTAGTCTACAGGAAACTTTAGGTGACTGATCAACGCATGAGACTTCTTTACATCAAAGGGAAATAAAACTATTCGAACAAGTGTAACTGAATCACATAATCAATGAGTATATTGGAGAAATAGAGGAACGAACGGAGATGATATCCTCAATGGCCTTGAAATGGGGGTGCTTTTCGGTGTCCTCTTCATACGTATGTCAGCGGATATATTGCTATGAGCACACACGACTAACATTGAAACAATCAATCACAAAAGTCAGTGCCTTTTACATAAATATGGTGTTAATCTATAACAGAAATACAGGGAATAACGAAAAGTTTGCAAAATCGTCCGTTAAAATCGATCATTGACAGCATTGTTCTTTTCAAAAGTTATGCTGATGATACTTTCATCATTCGTTGTAGTGAATGTGACCTAAATGGTGTCCTAGATCCACACAGCTCTCAGATTTACAACTGAAGTAGGAAGTGAACAAACGATGTTGTTTCTAGATGCTCAAATGAAGGAGAAGCCTGATGGATTGATTACTGGGCAGATCAGCATATAGAAAACCTGAGCAGAACAGCCAGTTGACAAACCTCTACCGTTGCATACCCATGAGTTGCAAGTGAATTCTGGTAATATCTCTTGTGACGAGGATCCGAATGATCTGCAGTTCTGAGTCGATAGGTGAAGAGATCGCTATTTCATCGAAGGCACTGGCTAAAAATCCCCACCCTCCAAGATTCATAGGCGAACATATGCGTCCCAAAATTAACATAGGAAACCACACCGCTGTCCTGAAGAAGGTCCTGTGCATGAATGCGGCGATCTTCTGCTGAACAGTCTAAGGAAGACGACATCAAATGCCTTGAAGAGAACATTCTTTGTCTGTACATTAAGACTGATACTCTCATGTCGCACAATTACAGACAAATGTACACAGTGACGATTTGACATGAGTCATTACAAATATATGATGACTGCTTCCATTTTCCTGTTGACACAAATGTCTATCGACAAGTAACCATCAAATGAACTGACATCAATGAATGCATTTTTATAAGGAAAGGCACAGTCATTTTTGTTCAGCGAAGAAACATCTCTTCTCAACGACTTCATTTTCAAGCAGCTGTACAGTCGTGTTTATATTACGGAGAATGGCATTAGGTGGCACTAGAATTCGCTCAATGGTCAATACTATACATACGATATGAATAAAGTTAATTAAAATGCTGTACTACTGAGTGGGTAGAGTTGAAGTGGATGAATTACAAAACTTTCAAAGTTTTTGAAATTATTGAACAGGCATAACGATTTTAAAATTGGTCATAGTAATGTTTTTTTATTTGATTCTACTTCACCACTTGAATTCATCTTAGCCAACTTTATTGTCACCATCATCGTATTCTTGATTTTTCAGAAAACAAACTGACCTACAATGTTTCTAGACTCATTAATTCCACTTCATTTCTAGGTGAAAGTGTCGCACACAGTCTATGTTCAATCTCTCTGATCTTCACCTGTCTGCTGCCCACTCCTATATAACAGGCTTCACGTTTCATTAGTGACCGCTTACATTTTTCAATAACAACATTTTTTAAGATTATCTAATAAGTGAACTCGTACAAAGATTTTAATAATTAATGTAGGTCAGGTGTTGTCTGGAAAATTCAGAATACGATGATGATAACAATAAAGTCGGCGAAGATGAATTGAAGTGGTAGAGTAGAATAAAATAATAGAACATTACTATGACCAATTTTAAAATCTATATACGTTCAGAAAACAGATCTTGTTTTGATTTCCTCCTAAACACACTAGGATTATTTTAAACAATAATTTGTAATGAATCGATATGACCCGGTACTCAAATTATCCCAGAAAATTCGTAACATCTGCAGTCTGAGTGATAACTTATGAAGACACTAAAATCCTAAATAGAAAACATTCACTACTCTGTGACTTGTAAGCGTACAGTTAGTCACTCACTACAACTTGATAAATCTGACCGTCGACAATGAAATACTAGAGATAAAATACACGAGAAGAGAATAGATCATGGAACTATTTGTTCGAATGTCGCACCAATACTGACTCTGAATGATAAGTTTCCGGTTTCAAAAGCCCCCAACGAAAATTAACTTCTCTGCTATACTCGGAATTATACTTTCCTTACAAGAAACTATTCAGTCAGTATGTGAAAGGCAAGCGAACTCATTGGCTCACCTCTCAGTACACTTCAGTAATAGCTGAATAAATTGAGAGATGATGAAGTGCCTAACTAACTAACAACAACAACACCAGCTGCAACAACAACAAAGCATCAGTCGTCGTCAACAGGAGAAATGTGAAATAAGTGATCTGTCTCACTTATCTAGGCAGCATCATTTCAACTACAGGTAATACAGATGAGGATGTCAGAGGTGGGATTGGAAAAGCAAGACAGACCTTCCTTCCCCACTCCGAAATCAGTTCGCACATCTGCTGCACACAGCATAAGCAATTTCATCCAAATCGTCAATGCTAATAGAAAGTTTTTCAGTTCTTCTGTATGGTCGAGAGACCTGACGCGTCACGAAAGCATTTCCAGCTGGCTACTACAGACTTTCATCAGCACCCGCCTTAGCTTGCTTCATACTCAAGATTAGATGGCTGGCCACAAACGATAAGCAAGCAACAGAGAATTACTTCAACGAACATACCAATCACTTATTGCCTTACGAATAAACAGGAGAAAATAGAGATGGATGGGACATACACTGTGTAGACCGTCGATTAACACCAGCCGATAGGCCTCTCAGTGGGAAACAAATCGGAGACAACCAATTCGGCTTGAATTCGAGATAAGCGTGGATGAAATCACGTGAGGAGGAGATGAAGGTTTGTGAGCAATAGTGAATCTAGTTAAAAATGACTACAGAGAATAGGGTGGAACAAGAATGTGCAACTGCAGCCATCCATGTATTCCACTCAGAAATTAGGGAAAAATAATAATAGAGTTCACAAATGAAACACGCTCACAAGAGTGGAACGGTATCTTCAATTCAATAACCGAACCCACTCTGAATTCATGATAGTCAGTTGGGCTTGAGAAATCTTTCAAAATCTTATAGAACATGAGATCGGCACTCGTAATTCGTCAATACAACCATGAACTCTGTATACAGAAATCGTTTGTCCAGTCTCTCATTCTACCGTGGTCTTCACCTCTTCACCACTCGCTCCCTGTGAATTTAGTTTCATCTTTAATGGATACTTTGCATTTACTTTAATAACTAATTCACTGTTATCATTCCTACATGCTCCTCTTTTACATTTTCTCACCCTCTTCACACTTGTCAAGTGGAAACTCAACCGACTTCCTTCTCACTCAATAACAAAAATTAACCTTGAATGAGGCATTTAGAGGACAAATTTCGCGAGATGATATCATTTCGTAGTTTCTTTACAATCGCTTTACAAGTAACATGGTTAACAATAATAAAATAAAGTTCATGACAATTACTCAGTTAAATAAAAACAAAAGTACATCCTGATGACCAATCATATTTAGATAGGTCAAGTAGTCCAGGGTAGGCGAAGATTGAAGTCTATTGTTTCTTGTACACACAGTTTAGGTTGTATGTGATTAATCCAAAGTGCTTCCATCACCTTCAATAACCTTGAATTAGAGTTATGTTAAATAATTGTGAAACAGTCATTAATATTGATTTTGTGACCTGACATTAATAAGTGTTTTGCAATGGATGATGCTGGATTTCTATTCAGATTACTCGCATTGGGATTTTCTATATGATTTAATAGCCATTTTGGAACATGTTCTTTTCGACCACGACATTGGAACATTCTGTTGGTTCTACTTATATAGGTGACACCGCAGCTGCATGTGAACTTGTAGACACAGTTTGAAGTAGAGTCCACAGAATTTCGTCCTTTAATCGTAGGTACAGTGATCGAAAATGTTCAGCAAGTGAGAGAAAGAGGTGCGGCGTAGAATGTGCGTTTGATGGCTAGCCGGAGACTTTGAGCTGTCAACTGCATCATCTGGTCACCCTGGAATGGTAGGTTAATAAAGATAGCTTTCTTTGGTACAGAAGCTGTCTTTTTGAGATGTGGTCTTTCTTTACTGTGACAAGTGATAAAGTTTTCCGGATAACCATTAGCTAATCAAACTGAATATATATGTCGGAACTCATCCATAAATGTGTCATATTTTTCTGGCTCTTGACAACAAACATTTCAATAGGAAACGTTTATACTGGATACTGGTAAATGAAGATATTGTCCACTCCATGTCTGTTTACGAAAAATAGATCGCTGAATCGTTCCATCATCTCTCCTGGTCATTGTAATATCGAGGTAACCGAAATTGGTATTCGATTCGAGTTCGGAAGTCCCTCGAGTATTTGGATGAATATGATTAAATAGGGTAATAAAGTTTTCAATAGATTTACTATTATTACCAATAATGAGAGTATCATATACATAACGTTCATACAGCATAAATTCTCTAAGCATAGCTTGCATTTGTTTTTCCAATTTCGACATGAATATATCTGCTAACAGGGGCTCAAGAGGGCTCCCCATCGAAACATCATCGATTTGTTTATATGCCGTTTCTTGGAAGGTGAATCTAATATTTTCTGTACACATTAAGATGGTATCTCTGATGTAAGTGACAGGAATAGGTAAGTTTATCCCATTGTTTGTGATGTAATCGCAAATGAAATCAACAGTTTCATGAATGGGAACATTGGTGAATTAAGACCCAATGTCAATTGAACACATAACCTTTTCCTCAATGTTCAAGGTGTCTAGCATATCTGTCAGATCAAATGAACTTTCTAGAGAATGATTTGATAATGAGTCTCTTAAAGGCGTAAGGACCTCTGTAATCCATTTTGCGATTTTATGGTATGGAGAACTCGACGTATCCAAGATGGGTCTGAGTGGGTTCCCAGTTTTGTAGAACTTCGGAAGGCCATAAAGCCGAGGAGTATGTGACCCATTTGCTTTAAGTTGTTTATAAAGTTTTTCATTTATGAAACCATGCATCAGTAAAATCTGAAGCTGACGATTGATCTGCTTTTCCACAAGCAGCACATTATCAATACCATTGTCCACCAGAATTTCAGACTGATCTTTGAAGATATCATTCATTTTATTTAGATAATCCGATTTATTCGTGATGACAACGCCATCTCGCTTATCCGGTTAAAGGATAATAAGATCATCTTTTTCGACTAATTCCTTAAGTGTGGCGTGGTTTCTTGTGATAAACCATTTTCCTGGTGTATTCTACCATTTAGAAATTGGTGAGAAATGTCCACCAGTTTAACTTTAAACCAGTCCAGATTATCTTTACTAGAAGGATTTAAATCAGAGATTTGATCATAGAGGTTTCAGTTCTGTGACTGGACTTCCATTTTGTTTATTTTCAAAAGATTAGTTTTGTATTTCAATCCATACGATGATGCTTTCAACTGTAGTTGGGATAGAGTGCAGGTAGATAAATTAATTATATGGTTGTTGATATCTTGAGGAAATTCCTAAGTATGATTCGTGTCATTCAAAGATTTTGTTAATTTTTGCTCCGTGGAACTCATGGTCTCTTTTACCATATCATTGCAAAATACACTGAATTTAATTCGACATGCTAAAGATAAATTATCCGTAACGGGAATTAGTCTTTAGTGTGTTTCAATAAATTTCGAAAGTTTGTCATTAATTTCATCAATTTCTAATTCAGCAAGATGGTGAAGGTTGTACAGTGAAGCTTTTGACTTATTTCGACGTATTGATTTGTAAAATGATATAGGATAATGTTTATTTTGTATGCAGTTGCGATAAAAACTTAATCATTCATGCTGAATTGCAATTTTACATCTCAGATTTAGAAGACCGTTCAGAAGACTTATAGTATCTTTCGAGAGCCTTCTTTTGAGAAAATTAAAACAATTAGTCCCTCTTTTTCTCACTTGTTGAACATTTTCGATCCCTGTACCTACGATTAAAGGACGAAATTCTGTGTGATCTACTTCTGTCACTCTGTCAACCCTGACCATGATTTTAAGATAATATATAGAATCCATGCTAGCTTCTCGCGTTTTCTTCTTTACAGACTTCTAAAGACAGCTGAGGCCTTGGCAATTCATGACTTTAAGCCAGACCATTGTGTACTAAAGAAGTATGTACAATCCCTACTTCTGCCTTGGCCGTAGAGGGATAGACATTTATTTATTTTGTTTATTTAGTTATTCTGTGTGCTCTTCCCTTATTACTACTATTATTGTTAATATTATTATCTTCTATAGTTTGTTTTGTAAGGGTTAGTTATGCTTTTACGAGTTGATCACGGATTGATATCAGTTAGAGAAGCATTGAAAACCAGGGAGTACTGGACAGCTGTTCCATCCTAGTTTATGAATCATCGCCAGTACGCACCCAACACCAGGCTTCGAACGCAGAACCTTCAGGCTACAAGGCAAGGTCGTATACCATTCAGCCAATGGGACCCGTTTCAATGGGCACTCAGACTATGAATTCTAACTTCTACCAATCCGTGATTTTTCGCGACCCCAACCAATGTAGTTGGTGGGACATCCATTGAATTCGGTCTCAGTGGCTAAATGGTATACGAGCTTGCCTTGTGGCCGGAAGGTCCTGGGTTCGAATCCCAGTGTGTGCGTACTGCCGACATTTCCCAAACTAGGATGAAACAGCGGCTGTCCGGGACTCCCTGGTTTTCAATGCTTCTCTAACTGATATCAATCCGTGATCAACTCATAAAAATATTAATATCATTATTATTATTACTCACTCTCACTCTGAATCTTTTCCACTTGACCCACTTGATATTTCAAACCCAAAATTACTAATTTTTATATTTGTATTTCTGCAGTATTGAATTCTGTCTTATCAAATTTCACACAATGTTATGTAACAATATATATTCGTCTACTAATCTTATAATGATGTACCCCTTTCCAAAATCGATATAAGAATAAAACTTGTGCACTGTGGTAGAGTGTAATTCCATTATGGGTAAATTTTGTTTTGATAAAGTCTTACAGTGTTATACAGTAATGTTAACTGATGACGTTTCGAGCACAATTTATTGCCCAGAATCATATCAAGGTTTACCCATAATGGAATTATGAATATAATCAAAAATATTTTAATTGCATTTTATAGTATTATTATTTCATGTATTCACACCTTTGACCTAATTCCCTCACCCGATATAATTTTTATAAAACAACCATATATATACGATTTTACAGCTTAATAATCACATACAGCCTAAACTGTGCGTCCAAAATTAATAGACTTCAATCTTCGCCTACCATGGACAACATGACTTTTTAACTGTGATTGGTCATCAGTATGTAATTTTGTTTTTTATTTAATTGAGTAATTGTCATGAACTATATTTTATTATTGTTAACCATCTTAGTTGTAAAGTGGTTGTGAAGAAACTCTCGCCGACCATGCACATGGTCCGGGGTTCGATCCCCTGCCGACGCACACCCGATATCAATGGTCGGCCTGCTAAATTTGGGCTACCGATATCACATGCTGAAAATTCCATACTTGTATCAAAACTGCGGTGTAGAATCAAGCTATAATCAAAAAAAATGACATCACTTTGCGAAATTTGTCTTCTAGATGCCGCATTCAAGGTTGATATTTTTATTGAGTGAGAAGGAAGTTGGTTGAGTGTCCACTTGACAAGTGTGAAGAGGGTGAGAAAATGTACAAAAGGAACATGTGGGAATGATAATAGTGAATTAGTTATTAAAGTAAATGCAAAGTATCCATTAAAGATGAAACTAAATTCACAGGGAGCGAGTGGTGAAGAGGTGAAGACCACGGTAGAATGAGAGACTGGACAAACGATTTCTGTATACAGAGTTCATGGTTGTATTGACGAATTACGAGTGCCTCCACCATGAACAAAAGCCGAAAACTAACGTGTTTTGTACCATTCGGTTTCACCCTCTAGATAATCTTACAAGATGACTCTGGTTGAGCTGCAGAACCTGAGTTCACCAAGTGGTCGCAAAATGAGCTAGTAATTGTCTTGCATTGTCCTGCTGCTAGCCATGTCGGACGATGCTCAGGGATGCATTTGGGAAGTGAGCGGTCAATACAACTAACTCCACAGTAACGTATATAGACATACTGAAATGACCCAAAGCTGCAGTTTATCCTTCACACGTCCATCGATCATTTGTCGTCTGCATAATATGATCCGTAGTTCAGCCGAAAAGAAGGATTTTCTCAGCCATCTGGATAAGCGGCTTTTCAGAATCTCAGCTGCGGCATCACCTTCAGGATCAGCACACATAAACTGCAGTTTCTTCGGCATCGCCTGCGTTTTTTCCAGTTCCGCTTTACTTTCGTGTTCAACTCGATAATTCTTGGAGGACATCCATTGTCCATGAGGACTTGTCAGAGTCGCTCCAGTTCACCATCGATTATGTCACTGGCGTTTCTCATTCTTATTCTTGAAGATAACGAGTGGATCGGATTTCGTGTATTGACAGTTGCATACTCATGTCTCTATTACTTGATAATGGACTACCGTACGTGTTCGGTAGGCATTAATATGATTGATTGTACAGCCTATGAAGATGATTTCGACGGGAAAGTGAATAATTCTCAATATGTGTGCGTGATTCAAATGATTTTGAGACACACTAACAACAGTTTCCAGAGGTTGATTTATAGCGTCTCGTGGATCTCAGTCGAATAGTCTACACCCGCTTACATGTCTTCACCCAGCTATGAACGCACTCGTGGATTGATTCGTCTTTTGATTTAACCCCGATAGGTGCGAACTGTGAAGGATCCTGATCTACGACGAAATAGCCGTCCAGGATTCCCATGTTTTCCAATGATTATCTAACTGATGTCAACTCATGATGAAACCTGCAGATAGATCCCTTCCCTTTTCTACAATCCTAACTCCAGCTGAAATAACAGTAACAGTAACAGAAATATTTCGAGGCCCGATTACTGAAGCTGGTCGTTTCAGCAAATATCAAACCTGTAGACATTTCATTGTAATTGATTTCTTGAATAATGATGACAGTTTCAAGCCAGATAGAAGTTGTTCGGATTTGAATATCCGTGCCACGTTCGACGTAAATTTAGTTTCTAGTTTAGTGAATAATCAGTGCCAAAATCATCATTCAACACTGGGTGTTGACAGTCATTGATTAAGTTGACTGATTAAGTTGAAGTCAGGGGGACAAGCATTCACTCCACCTGATACACTATCGTGTTACATTCGCTCTACATTTCTAAATCTGATGCATACACATATTCATACATCACAGGAATCTGGCAGGTCTGCATTTCAACGACGAATTGCAGCGAATATCACAGAAACTTGAAAACTTGCAGCCAAAGAAGCAGGAAAGACAGGAGTTCAAATGAAGATAGAGAAGACGCAGGCAGTGAGGATAATCAACCAACAACTTGCACTAATCGTTGTCAACGGGAGAAAGTCGAAGGAGGTAGCTTCCTATGTACATCTACAGAGCATCATTTCAAATATACAGCCAGATGGCACCGATGACGATGTGAATACAAACCAGTCAGCACTGGAAAAGCAAGACAGACATTCAGCTCGGAAATACTCTGCACTCATCACTAAGAAGAGAATTATGATTTTCAGCAGGAATGTAAAGTCAGTCAGTCAGTGAGTCAGTCAATACTTCCATGTGGGTGAGAAAATTACACTGAGCGTCACGGAGGGAATTTCCAACAGGCTGCTCACTTTTATCAACAGCTGTATTCGCTGGCTGCATACCGAGGATCACATGGCCAGACGGAGAGAATTTGCATCAATAGACTCTGGGAACGAGTTGATGAAATATGCAGAAGAAAATTGAGATGAGTTGGACACACACTGAAGAGACTGTCAGATGATACATAATAATACTCTAATTGTACATTTCAGCGTTCCATTGATTGCTCGATAGTCAACAGTATCAGCTCTCGTTCCTGAAGTTAAATGAGACTGTCAGGATACGTCTCCATGCAGTGTTGAGAAATACTAAAACTACTTCTAGACATGTCATCCTAAGATTTCGGAAATATGCAGATTATAAACTAACATAGAATTGTTCTGATACGCTCATCAATCACACAGATAAAGATCTCAGTCATAGTAAATCTCATTAGACATCTCTCAACTTCACCTTTCTTAAATCTCAATAATCTCTCGAAGCAGATTCGAAGTTACTCTGTTATTACCAACTGCATACTACTTGATACTGCTTCAAACATCTTGCGCATTCTTCAACGCTGCAGGGAAGAAAGCACATTCCCATGCAATAAGCCTACTCTTCATCATGCTTTCAGAAAGTCTTCTCCCGTGTTAAACAGTGTGGTGTGGTGTGGTGTGGCGTGGTGAGCGATACTGAGCTTAGGCATGATGCGATAGGTAATGAGGGTGAGTGAATCAATGCAGTTGTTCAGGTACAATTGCTGAGATGGTTATGCCACGTGTTGCGCATACCGATCCACCGTCTTCCTCGAGGATCTTCGTTAGCTGATACCAGAATAGGTTGGAAAATACTCAGGGGTAGTCAAAATGAAACGTGGCTTCAGTCCAATGAAGTCTTCAATTGTTGGTTTGAGCAATGTGAAAATGTGTAGACTGCCTCAGTGGGTTCTTCAGGATGCAAAGAACCAATGGCTGAACACTATTAGTGCTTTGATTTAAAACCATTACAAATTACGCAGATGCATTCACTCTTTATCGTATCCTAAATCCAGTAAGTTTTTCTTGTTAATATTCTTTCTCAATACACACAAATGATGTGATTATGAACAATAATCGATTGTGTTCGAAACATTCTCGTCCAGTGAATAATGCTGTGTCGCTGTGTGGTATATCGAATAAACACTGTTAATTTCCGGTCACACACAGTAGCCGATGCCACACTTTATTTCTTTTCCTATTCCTTTGTGTTCCGAGTGGAACGTGTGCACTCAAGCTTCAGCTTCGACGTTTCAGTAGCAGTGGTGTTCGTTTTCAGCCACACAGCCAAGCTTCCTCTCTCCATCGATTTTACTACAAAGTGAATGAGGTCTGATGTTTCATTGACCAGGAATCGAACCCGGCCGGAGTGTGGTTGGAGAGTGTTCTATCACTGAACCATTGACGCATATTTGCCTTCTATTCCACCACCCTACTTTGTCTGCATGTGACTAAAATAAATTAAAATAAACTGAACTGCACTTATACTTAGACATATTTACGAAGACTTAGAAAATAAGACAAGTTCAATTCACTTAGTTGCCTGTTGAAAGAAATATTTATTTTTAATTAATCGTGATACAATTATGGGATGAAGTTAGCCAAATATGTTATCGAGTACAATAGTAAGAGAGAACAAGAGACCAGATGTTCTAGTGATTCCAAACGTCTGCAAACATGAAGCAGGATTCTTCAAATCTACATTTCGAATCTAAAAGTAAATAAAATGCTGACTGCATAAGAAAGAAAATAAAAATATCCTAATCAGATATGCTAGTCAAAAAGACAAACACTTTAAGAAGCCATGAAGGATAACAGGACTTGTAAGTGAGTAGGCAGAATACTCTAAGTGTATTATGGGTACTTTTGATTTGATTTGATTTGATTTGATGTGATGTGATGCGATTTCGTGAATAATTCTCATCTAGACATTGGCGAAAACAAAACACGTTGTTCAGTGAAGAGGCTCTTTTCAGCGAATTCATTTCCCTCTCTAGCTGTACAATCCCCCTAATGTGCAAGTTTTCATGAAAGAGGGTAGTAACAAAAGTGATGAGTTGTCACAAACATGGCTGTTAATATCAGTCAGTGTATGAAAGGAGCTGAATAGGTATGTTTATCAGTGTCACATAATAATAGAGATGGTGAGTTTAATGAATGAATTGTAATCACGATGCGCATCGAAACGAGAGCGAAAATGTAATCACCTAAGAGTTCTCAAGTAATGCAGGAGTTAAAAGATGGAAAAGCAAACAAACACACAAACAAAAATCAGGTTGGTGGAAATCAACAAGTTTGCCACCATGATAGTCGGTCGGTCGGTCGGTTTTCGACATAGGACTTTGCACATATGTGCGGCAGTTCAAGTCGCCACAATCTACGTAGCACGCAAAGCAAGAGAAGGAAGTAGAAGAAATGCATAATATAGACAGTAAACAGTGGTGTGAGACAAAGGAATAGTAATAACGGAGAACAAAAGTTTAATTGGAAATCATAAGTCACAAGGAGTGGATGCATCTGCGCCACTGAGAACGATTTTGAGCCATGTCACCAATTGTTTCCAATCATTGGTTTTTACCATCCCGAGGGCCCCAACCAGGAAGTCTACATCTTCCTACGTGGCTTAGATTAACTGTTGTGGATTTCATTGATTGGTGCCATGTTTTGGTTTGACCGCCGCTAGCTCTTTTCCAGCCTGACCCTATATCAGCTAACATTGCCCATTGTCGAGGAAGGCGATGACTAGGCATACGTAGCACATGTCCTAACCATCTCAGTCGAAGTAATTTCACAGTCTCGTCGATTGATTTCCCCGCCTTACCTAGCACTCGACGCCTAACCTCCATATTGCTCACCTTATTATACCACTTCACGCGGGAGATAGAACGCAGACACCTATGATCGAACACAGATAATCTTTTCATGTCTTCCTCTCTCAATGGCCAGGTCTCACAGCCATAAAGGAGGATGGAGCGGACTGTTGAGCAGTACACACGCCCTTTGGTCGATAGTCGGATATCGCGTCTACGCCAGAGACGGCGAAAACTGGCGAATGCGAACCTAGCCCTCTGTATTCGTGCTGAAATTTCGTCGGAGATCAACCCGTTGGGGCTGATGGTACTTCCCAAGTAATTGAAGCGGTCAACGTGTTCTACCACTTCACTTCCTATTTCTAATCTAGGGGTCGATAAAGTCCAATCCTGCAGCATCATCTTACATTTTATAGGGGCGAATCGCATGCCAAACATACGGAGATTGTTGCTCAGGGTGTTCAGTAGACTCTGCATTTTGTCAGAGTCCTCGCCTAGAAGGACTATATCGTCCGCATATTCTAAGTCAACGAGATTCTTCCCTGGTAGCAAGTCAATCCCTGAGTCGCTGAAGGGAGTTAGGGTTAAGTCCATTAGTACATCTATGATGAAATTGAATAGGAATGGGGATAATGGGCATCCTTGACGGACGCCACTAGTCGTCACCACTTCAGATGACAACTCGCCGTAAGCCTTCACCTGGCTGCATGAGTACGAGTAGAGTGCCTTAATCAGTGCAATGTATTTTCTTGGCATTCCCTTTACAGCCAAGCATCGCCAGAGAACCTCCCGGTCGACAGAACCGAATTCCGCCTTTAGGTCAAGAAATATAATGATTGTCGGACGCCGGTAGGAATGCCTATGTTCTAGAATCTGTCGAAGGGTTAAGATGTGATCAATACACCCTCTACCTGGCCTAAAACCTGCCTGGTTTTCACGTGTTTGTGTCTCCCGAGCACCACTTAATCTACGCAGTATTATTGAGCCTAGGATTTTAGATACTATATTAGTCAAGCTAATCCTTCTGTGATTATCACAAGACGACTTGTCCCCCTTCTTGTATATCGGGATGATCAGTGACTTACACCAACCCGATGGGACTTCCTCTGATTCCCAGACGCTGCCTAGAACCTCCGTTAACGCAGACAGTAAACTGTCGCCTCCGTACTTAAATACCTCTGGAGTCAATAAATCAGGTCCCGCTGCTTTGCCTAGCTTCAGATTGGTGACAGCTTTAGTAACCTCGGTTAAGGACGGAGGACCTGTATCTATCTCCCATTCAGGGAGGTGTTGGATGTCCGGTAGGTTAAGTGTGGCTGTGGGCCAATTAAACTTCTCCTCATAGTGTTCTTTCCAGCGCTCCAGACGTCTATCCTGGGAGCTAATTATGGTGCCATTTTTCTCGGAGATTGTTTCGCTTATCATTTGTTTTTTACCACCTGTTTCCCTGATAAGCCTGAATAGTTGTCTGGTGTTGCCTATCGCCGATGCTTTTTCCATCTCTTTCGCCTTTGTCAACCACCACTGTTCACGGTCCTTGCGGAGACTTTTCGTAAGTTTCCTCTTGTGCAGCTTTCGCTCCTCATTGAATTCGGAGCTCGCCGGAATAAGTCTTCTAGCATCTATCAGTTCAGATGAGGCAGTCGAAATCCAATGGTTTTTACTCACCTTTGGATTTACCTTATTCACAGCTTTTACAGCTGTATCTATGGCTGACTGAATATTCTTCCAGGCTTCTTCAGGGTGAGCGCAGCTGTCAAACTCAGATATGTGTTTAGCTAGTTCTTCCTCAAATAGGGACTTAGTTCCCTGGTCGAGCTGGGGACGTGATAGGTTTACCGCTAGCTGTTTCCTACGTCCGTTCAGTCGTAAGCACACACGAGCGCGGACCAGTGCGTGATCGGTGTCTACACACGTGTTCCAGAAGGAGCGACAATCTCCTACCGACCCACGCCAACGATAGCTTATTGCTATGTGGTCTATTTGTGTCCAGCGTTGATTTGATGATGGGGGTCGCCAGGTCAAACAGTGTCTCTCCTTGTGTTTGAAGTTAGTGCTTACAAGATACAAATGATTATCTGAACAGAGCTGTAGGAGACGGTCACCGTTGTCGGTTCGCTGGCACGGAATTCCGTATGTGCCACCGACATTCTTCTCAGATTGACACAATTTCCCTACTTGAGCATTAAAGTCACCAGCTAAAACGACTATATCTGAGCGTCTAGCCTTTCGCAGCAAACTAGACAGCTTTTGGTAGAACTCGTCCTTCGTTTCATCCGAACTGCAGTCAGTGGGGGCGTAGGCGGAGATTACGAAAAGGCATCGGCGAGTAGTGCAGTCCTTTCTCCTTTTCACTGATCCGTTCAGGCGGACAGCGCACATTCGGCTATCTACCGGGATCCAGTCAAGTAATGTCTTTTCTGCTCTAGTACTTAAAGCTATCCCAACACCAGCTAATCCTCGTGAGCTAGCCGTCGCATCTCCTGACACCCTCAAGGTGAATTTTGCAGATTCATCCTGTTGGCCAGGTGGGGTTAGGTGAATAACCACACTTGGGTCTTGTATGCGTGTTTCTGAAACACAACATACATCAATGGCTCGGGATGCCAGAGTCTTGGCTAGTGATGCTTGTTGTCCTATTTGGCAAAGTGTCCTAACATTAAATGCTCCTATATAAAATTGGTGGCGTGCACCACCATGATAGTAGAAGTGGTTGAATAATTTTCGTTTGTTTGCATAACTCCGGTGTGCACATTGATGACCTACCACATTCCCTTGTTTTGAACGAATGCATAGTTTTGCAAAGGTATCGAAAAGTTTAACAATAAGATAGTACATTATAAAACTTCATCCACAAAACTGGTGAAAACATCTGTTGCACACACCAATTTACTGTATACTCAGACTTGTGACACCGGTGGGAATTAGTGTGATCAGACTGCGGCATGCTATGGCCTGGTATTAGTTGAGCTAGCAAACTTCAGAAAATCGGCTTCTCATGCACATAAATTCTCGTCCTCTATTATTACGGACTACCAACTGAAGCAGAACAGGTAGGCAGGCTGCAGGCAAAAGAGACCTGAGAACAGTATGTCAGGTAACCACGCTGCTCGCTATCATGGAAGAGATCAACACAGACGAAAGGAATGAAAGATAATCAGGGGAACTCAATTAATAGAGAGGAGAAACAAAGGAAACGGTGGGCTGATCACTTCAAAGGACTCCTGAAACTACTACCACCTGCAACTCGTCCAGGAATACGACCAACACCCACAGAACTCTCAGTAAACACTAATCCTTTGACAGAAACAGAAGTCTTGAATACAACGAAGCCAATGAAATTGAACCAGGAAAGCAGAAGAACAGGATACAATCCCTCCAGAAGCACTGTAGACACATCACGAGACCAAAGCAGATATCCTCATGCCACTAATGTTTAATGTCTGGAAAGAAGGGGAGGTAACCACTGATTGGAACAAAGGCCACGTTGTCAAACTGCCAGAGGAGAGCGACAAAGACTTCGATAAGAATTGGCGCGTAATCATGCCCCTGCCCACTCTAAGCCTACTGGCATTCATGCAGCCAGCTATACAGGGTTGTAGAGAACAGGATGAAATAGAGATATAGAGCTGAGGCCCTATGTTCCACACATAACCCAAGGGAATAATGATATAACAAATAATTATTGCGGACCTTTGTAGCCTAAACCAGAGAGATTTAGAAGAATGTCATATGTAAACATACACATTAGTGAAAATCAAGCACTAACTCACCATATTGGCTATATGCAACAGAGTGCATAAAGTCCCAAGGTAATAAATCCAACCAGCTCCAGCATTAATTCCAGCAGTGAGAAAACACACTGTCATTCCCGTGTGGAAAAGGACCAAATATGATTTAGTTTTCTCTCCAAATAGAATGGCAGTTGATTTGACACCTATACGGATGTCATCATCAATGTCCTAGAAGCAAGAGAAACTTTAACAATGCACTACGTGCACAAACCTGATATGCATATATTGTGTCGTAAATCACTGTCCAATTGACGCCAGCCAGATACAGAGGAAATGTGATAGAAAGGTTAAAATAACCCACGGTGGCAGCATAGGCCATAATAGCACCCCAGTTGACTGTAAGACCTATACAGAACAAATAAACGTAGTCTTTAACTTTAAAAACAAAATGAAAAGCCACACGGGTTTTCTAGGCAATGCTAGGCTAGCACATACAACAAATATCAAGCAGTCAAATACAGTCAAGCAATCCAATTAACTCTCGAGAAGCAATTATTGATAATGTCGGAGCGACAGCATCAAACATACAGCTGACAAACTATCCCCAGTTCAACGTTAAACATACAACGTGACGCCACACAGAGGTCAGAAAACATTCTCATGATTCTTACCGAGAAAAAGTTGCGGCCAATAAGTGAATCGTTTGAACAAGGGATATATAGTAGCAGGAACCATAAGCAGAAAACCAATAAGTACACTTGAGGAAGTAACTTATAGCAATATCAGAACCAACCTGTACCAGCCCAATTGCAACAAGAGCACAAATAAAACCAATAGCTGCAAGCCAAAAAATAAAAGAGCTTGGCAGTTCGTTATAGAACCCGAGGCCAAAGGACGGCCTTTTGTCCGCTCAACAAGCCTATCATACTTCTGATCCAACACGTCATTTATAGTGCATCCAGAGCTTCGAATCACCACGCAGATAACACCAAATAGGGCTAACATGTAGACGTCTGGTAGTTGTCCAGGTGGTGCAGCCATTGCGATGCCCCATATGCAGGGAAAATAAATAAACCAATTACCTATTGGTTTACCGAAACGACCAAGTTCGTAAAATGACTTCATCAAACTGGGGGATTTAGTGGGCTGTCTCTCAGATGAGTTTTGAAATTGTGCACTCTCGGTAAGTCTGAATCTAGGATTTTCCGGCGTTTCATCCAACATTGTAGAATGAAGACTGAATGTCAATTAGTTTGATAGACGAATACTTGAAAAACCAGTTGTGGTTCGTAAGGCAATGCTATAAAGATACAATACATAAGGTTATATGTTAATAGGACCCACAGAAATCATTCAATTTGAAATCTTACCTAATTTCCGAATTCTGAACAAATAGAAGTATGAAGCTTACAAGAATTAAACAAACTTCGTTATTTAGAAAATATAAAATGTCAAAAGAATTTCTACGCTATGCAAACCACTTTTTAAATCAACTAAACACTCGAATGTTCACGCATGCAACTCTATGAAAAACCACTATACGCTTTTAATCTCAGTTGTCGGGTGACGATCTGAAACGGAGTGCGATGCGCACGTTAGCAGATTGACCGCAGAAGTATCGCGTGCTAGTAAGAAAGAAGATTTAAAGTCAAAGATTGTATTTGCAACAAATCGTCTTGGTTGACCAATCGCTGCACGCTACTGTGCCAAGCTGAAATTAGACTAGCATTGGTGGCAAATTTACACTTTAAGCACCACTAACTACCAATCAGTGAATTACCTCAAACTCACCAATCACGTGAAGAAACCTTTTTTGTGTGTGGAATACATAAAAGTTATTAAAAATATTCACAAAGCTGTGGAAAAGTGTTATAGAGGATACCATCCCCTCGCATGTGATAAAAACAACCTTTAGTTTTCGATTGGAGTATCAACAGAGTATAATTCCATTGTGTGTACAACTTATTTTTATGAAGTCTTATAGTGTAATACAGTAATATTTTCTGAGCAGTAGATTGTGCTCGAAAGGTAATGAGTAAATATTACTGTATAACACCCTGAGACTTTATCAAAATAAATGTTACCCACAATGGAATCATACTCTACCACAGTGCACAAATTCTATTCTTATATCAACAGACTAATTTAACACCATTCTGTGCATGTAATTATTTAGGTCTTCTAACCCTAACAATAACCCTAATCTTTTCTGAACCTAGCCCTAACTTGAAAATATTCCTAAACTAACCCTAATCTAGCTTGAACTAACCCAAATGTCACCTTTCATAGATTAACCTAACCCTAACTTGCCCTTTGCTCAAAGCTTAACCTAATCTTTCCCAAACCTAAGGTGAAACTTGCCAGATATCCCATTTAGTAGCGTACCACTTTGATGAGCATACTTTATTGATGATGATGACATTATTAGCCAGGTTTCACTCACCTGCTCTGTCAGCGTTTCAAGGTCATTAATGCGGTCGCACTCCATTAGTAGTTAGTGGTGATTCAAGTTTAACTTGGCCGTATAGTTCAAACATTAGAAAACCGCCTAACATGCCATGCTTTACAATTCACAAGCCTTTAAGCACACGCTATGTGGCGATCAAAATTTGAAATCTCGCTAAAATGCGTCCGAAATCTAATATCGCTTTTCACGAGCAAGTGTACACCAGCTTGATTTCTTTGTGCTAGCTTCTTAGTTGTGAAGTAAAGGTTCCTGGTCTTCGGTAAACTTTTCCTTAGTTCGTTTCGCCACTCGACTGTCATAGCATTGGTTGACTCCAAAAGGAGTGGTGCTGGGATTAATTATATGAAGTTGGTAGTATGTGGTGTACTAAGATTAACTTGCCCTCCAGAGCAAGAAATTACATAATTACACCTTTCGTCGTCATCATTTACATGCGTGAACATTCGAGTGTTCAGTTGATTTCAAAAGTGGTTTGCATAGCGTAGAAATTCTTTTGACAATTTATATTTTCTAAATAACGAAGTTTGTTTAATTTTTGTAAGCTTCATACTTCTATTTGTTCAGAATACGGAAATTAGGTAAGATTTCAAATTGAATGATTTCTGTGGGTCCTATTAACATATAACCTTATGTATTATATTTTAGAGGTTGACGGTATCGACGTTCGCGAATTGTACGGAGTATACTAACGCAAGATCTTAAACCAACAACTATAGTATTCGCTCTTCGTGTACCAAAGACAAAGCAAAACGCCACAAATGATAGTCCAAAGTACGTGATATATTTCGGGACCAAATAGTAAACCGTTTTGAGTGCTTAGCTAGCTAGTGATCGTGCACGCACGTGACACGACGGAGTAGCAAATGGCAAGGATGCTTGACCAGAAGCCTTCAGCTAAACAAGTCGACTTAAAAAGTGAGGGTCAGCATTCAATGTTGAGTGATGATTGCTGTGGTCAATAATTTTGAGGAATCATTTACCGCTACAGCTCACTCCCCCCCTAGTGGGGTTGTGAGGACCCTTAGACAGAACCAGCCGGAAGTAAAAAACTCGATGCTTCCCTTAAGGGCGAGAAAAACTCTTCCGAGCGGCTTGGTGGAGTGCCAACTGGGATGTCTGCCTATGCTAATGAGGTGTTTGTACATGGCTTCTGTGATGTTGTTCCCTGGATCTCATTATTCGTTTGTTTCTTGTCCAGTGCCCGTCGCACCTGGAAAAGAAAACAAGAATGCTTCAGCCGTTCGGTTCTCTGATTGAGTCTTTCCCGGCTCCAAATCTACCCACACGTTTTCATCTCCTCTTCACATGACTTCTTCCAAGTCACCCTTGGACCACCAACTCGCCGCTTCCCTTTCGGGTTCCACTCGAGCGCTTGTCTAGTGATGTCACTTGATGATTTCCTCAGATGGACTGCTAATCCAGTATAAACGTTCCCTATTGAAATGTTTGTTGTCAAGGGCCAGAAAAATATGCACGACTGACAAATTGATGGATGAGTTCCGACATACATATTCAGTTTTATTAGCTAATGGTTATCCGGAAAACGTTATCACTTGTCACAGTAAAGAAAGACCACATCTCGAAAAGAGAGCTACTGTACCAAAGAAAGCTATCTTTATTAACCTGCCATTGAAGGGTGACCAGATTATGCATTTGACAGCCCAAAGACTTCGGTCAGCCATCAAACGCACATTCTACGCCGCATCTCTTTCTCTCACTTGCTGAACATTTTCGATCCCTGTACCTATGATTAAAGCACGAAATTCTGTGGACTCTAGTTCAAACTGTATCTACAAGTTCACCTGCAGCTGCGGTGACACCTATATAGGTAGAACCAACAGAATGTTCCAATGTCGTGGTCGAAAAGAACATGTTCCAAAATGGCTACTAAATCATACAGAAAATCCCAATGCGAGTAATCTGAATAGAAAGCCAGCATCATCCATTGCAAAACACTTATTAATATAATAATAATAATAATAATAATAATAATAATAATTTACTTTATTCCAAAAACAGTACTTATAATACAGAATGGAATTCTCAGCATTTGTCACAATATTGCATCTGATTTACTCAAAGTGTATATAAAATTAAAAATTTAAAACAAAAATTAATCGGAGAAATTTGTCCACATTAACGACATAATTATTAGATATAGTAATAATAATAATAGTAATAATAATAATAAATACTAATAACAGTGAGTTTGTTTCAAACGGTATTGTCAATTCAGTTTGGAAACTTTAGCATGTTATAGATTATTGGGTCTAATGTTCTGTTGATATCAGGTCACAAAGTCAATATTAATGACTGTTTCACAATTATTTCACATAACTTTAATTGAAGGTTGTAAAAAGGTGATGGAAGCACTTTGGATTAATCACATACAGCCTAAACTGTGTGTACAAAAACAATAGACATCAATCTTCGCCTACCATGGACTACATGACCTTTTAAATATGATAGGTCACTAGTATGTACTTTTGTTTTTTATTTAATTGAGTAATTGTCACGATCCACATTTTATTATTGTTAACCATGTTAGTTGTAAAGCGGTTGTGAAGAAACTACGAAATGATATTATCTCGCGAAATTTGTCTCCTAAATGCCATATTCAAATATATCAAAGGGACTAATTGTTTTAATATTAATTTTTATCAAATTTCTTACACTTTCTTCCATCGTGTCTTTAAGTAAGTAACTGAAGTTACATTTAAATTTTTACTTTGGATGCCACCTCTGAGTAGTTTTATCAATTATTCAACCCCCTGTTACATAGTAATGGACTACTATGGGTTTTCGGTAAATGCAAATATAACTGTACAGATCCTGAAGACGATTTCGTCGATACTGAAAATTTTCCTCACTGAACTGTCTATTATTTTCTTCATGACTCAATCAGTGAGTATTTTCAGGGTTCAGAATTATCTCCAAGAGGCCATCAGAGTAAAGTGAATGATAAAATAGAGCTAAGTAATACAAACAGAGAGCAAGATAAGCAAATAAACATGAAATCTGATGAATAAACGTTATTAAACTATAGTTATGTTAATAATAATAAATATTTTTATTTCGACTAGTTTCGATGACCTTGACAAAGTCGGAGACTGAACACACTGCTCTGGAATACATAGGGTTGGTTTGAATTTTTGGATTGTTGATGCTTCTGCTATGACGCGATGTCTTGATATAACATTTTTTGGGGAGTTCGATCTCATGTTCTATAAGATTTTGAAAGATTTCTCAAGCCAAACTGACTATCATGAATTGAGAGTGTGTTCTGTTATCGAATAGCAGACACACTTCCACTCTTCTGAGCCTGTTTCATTTGTGAACTCTATTATTATTTTTCCCTAATTTCTGAGTGGAATACATGGATGGCTGCAGTTGCACATTCTTGTTCCACCCTATTCTCTGTAGTCATTTTTAACTACATTCACTATTGCTCACAAACCTTCATCTCCCCCTCACATGATTTCATCCACGTTAATCTCGAATTCAAGCCGAATTGGTTGTCTCCAATTTGGTTCCCACTGAGAGACCTATCGGCTGGTGTTAATCGACGGTCTCCACAGTGTATGTCCCATCCACCTCTATTTTCTCCTGTTTATTCGTTAGGCAATATGTGATTGGTTTGTTCGTTGAATTAATTCTCTGTTGCTTGCTCATCCTTTGTGGCCAGCCGCCTGATCTTCGGTATGAAGCCAGCTAAGGCGATTGTTGATTGAAAGTCTGCAGTACCCAGCTGGAGATGCTTTCGTGACGCGTCAGGTCTCTCGACCATACAGAAGAACTGAATAACTTGGCATTAACATTGACGATTTGGATGTTATTTCTCATACTGTGTGCAGCAGATGTGCGAACTGATTTCAGAGTGGTGAAGGGAGGTCTGTCTTGCTTTTCCAGTCCCACCTCTGACATCCTCATCTGTGCCACCTGTAGTTGAAATGATGCTGCCTAGATAAGTGAGACAGATGACTTATTTCACATTTCTCCTGTTGACGACGACTGATGCTTTTTTGTTGTTGTTGTTGCAGCTGTTGTTGTTGTGGTTGTTGGATAGGCACTTCATCACCTCATAGTGCTGTCAATTTATTCAGCTATTACTGAAGCTTATTGAGATGTGAGCCAATGAGTTCGCTTGCCTTTCACATGCTGACTGAATAGTTTCTTGTAAGGAATGTAATATTCCGAGTGTAGCAGAGAAGTAAATTTTCGTTGAGGGCTTTTGAAATCGGGAACTTATCATTCAGAGTCAGTATTGGTGCGACAGTCGGACAAATACTCCCGTGATCTATTCTCTTCTCGTGTATTTTATCTCTAATATTTCGTTGTCGACGGTCAGATTCATCAAGTTGTAGTGAGTGACTAATTGTACGCTTACAAGTCACAGAGTAGTGAATGTTTTCTATTTAGGATTTTAGTGTCTTCATAAGTTATCACTCAGACAGTAGATGTTACGAATTTTTTGGGATAATTTGAGCACCGAGTCATATCGATTCATTACAAATTATTGTTTAAAATAATCCTAGTGTGTTTAGGAGAAAATCAAAACAAGATCTGTTTTCTGAACGTATATAGATTTTAAAATTCTTCATAGTAATGTTCAATTATTTTATTCTACTCTACCACTTCAATTCATCTTCGCCGACTTTATTGTTATCATCATCGTATTCTGAATTTTCCAGACAACACCTGACCTACATTAATTATTAAAATCTTTGTACAAGTTCACTTATTAGATAATCTTCAAAAATGTTGTTATTGAAAAATGTAAGCGGTCACTAATGAAACGTGAAGCCTGCTATGTAGGGGTGAGTAGCAGATAGGTAAAGATCAGAGAAAATGAACATAGACTGTACGCGACACACTCACCTAGAAATGAAGTGGAATTAATGAGTCTAGAAACATTGTAGGTCAGTTTGTTTTCTGAAAAATCAAGAATACGATGATGATAACAATAAAGTTGGCTAAGATGAATTCTAGTGGTGAAGTAGAATCAAATGAGAAAAACATTACTATGACCAATTTTAAAATCGTTACGCCTGTTCAATAATTTCAAAAACTTTGAAAGTTTTGTAATTCATCCACTTCAACTCTACCCACTCAGTAGTACATCATTTTAATTAACTTTATTCGTATCATATGTGCAATATTGATCATTGAGCAATTTCTAGTGCCACCTAATGCCCTTCTCCGTGATATAAACACGACTGTACAGCTGCTTGAAAATGAAGTCGTTGAGAAGACATGTTTCTTCGCTGAACAAAAACGACTGTTTTTTTTCCTAATAAAAATTACATTCATTGCAGTCAGTTCATTGGAAGGTTACTTGTCGATAGACATTTGTGCCAATAGGAAAATGGAAGCAGACATCATATATTTGTAATGACTCATGTCAAATCGTCACTGTGTACATTTATCTGTAAGTGTGCGACATGAGAGTACCAATCTTGATGTACGAACAAAGAATGTTCTCTTCAATGTATTTGATGTCTTCTTCCTTAGACTGTTCCTCAGAACATCACCACATTCATGCACAGGATCTTCTTCAGGACGGTGATGTGGTTTTCTATGTTGATTTTGGGTCGCATGTGTTCGCCTATGAATCTTGGAGTGTGGGCACTTTCAACCAGTGTCTTCAACTCATGGGTATGGAACAGTAGAAGTTTGTCAACTGGCTGTTCTGCTCAGGTTTTCTATATGCTGATCTGCCCAGTAATCAATCCCTCAGGCTTCTCCTTCATTTGAGCATCTAGAAACAACATCGTTTGTTCACTTCCTACTTCAGTTGTAAATCTGAGAGCTGTGTGGATCTAGGACACCATTTAGGTCACATTCGCTATCACGAATGATGAAAGTATCGTCAACATACCTTTCGAAGAGAACAAAGCTGTCAATGGTCGATTTTAACGAACGATTTTGCCAACTTCTCGTTATTCTCTGTATTTCTGTTGTAGATTAACGCCATATTTATGTAAAAGCCACTGGCTTTTGTAATCGATTGTTTCAATGTTAGTCGTGTGTGCTCATAACAATATATCCGCTGACATACGTATGAAGAGGACACCGGAAGGGCCCCCATTTCAAGGCCATTGAGGATATCATCTCCGTTCGTTCCTCCATTTCTCCTGTATAATCATTGATTATGTGATTCAGTCACACTTGTTTGAATAGTTTTATTTTCCTTTGATATAAAGAAGTCCCATGAGTTGGTCAGTCACCTAAAGTTTCCTGTAGACTAATCACAGTTTAAGATTTGTGAAGAGTTTGAATTACTCTCAGTGTTGTTAGATATTCCTTACGAACCGACCAACATGAGTTGGGGAGTTCATTGAAAACCAGTGAGCCAGCAACACTGGATAGCTGTTATATCCTTGTTTTTCCGAGACTTTAGTGGAGTGCATATCCATTATCCCACAGCCAGGTATCGAAGCCGAGACTTCAGCTCACAAGACGAGCTGCTTGGACTAGAATTTAATAACCCGTGAATTATAACCTTGTCATCTCCTGATACAGCTCAGTCTTCGACAGTATCTTCCATGACTATGCACTTCATCATTACATGGTAAACACCAGTGCTCACAACTTCCCACTCTATGATTTCCGTCGATCCATTCATTGGTCATCAGTGAGCTGAAGATCAACATTCAAATGAAAGGATTTGTGAATATTGTGGACTAATTTCATAGACCTCAGATTTTCGTCACAGATCACTCACAATCAGGAATGCATTGGTGAGACGCGGTGCTATATCACGAGTGTGTTGACAAAGTTAGAATTCGCAGGTCACTGAATTCCAGCCCAAGTGGTTGAATGGTCACCAACGGACTTGGTCTTGTAACGTGAAAATCTTCGGTTGTGGGGATGTGAATGTGAACTGCTGGAGATTCGTAAACCCTAGGATAGAACAGCTATCCAGTGCTCTCGACTAGCTACTTTTCAATGAACTCTCTTACTGATGTCAGTCGGTTCATGACAAAAATCTAGCAACACTGAGAGTAAAGATTATACGCCTAGATTTTCCGACGATACGTATTACAATGACTTCAGTACTCGCATCATGAATACATGAAAACATCCAGAATCTCTCAAGATAGAAATTACAGTCACTGAGTCACCATATCTCCTTACACTGCATTCTACTGCATCTGTGGCAAAAGTAGGTATTCAACTCAATTAAATTGTGTCATAGTTGAATCTGTCTACATAAAATGCCAAATATGAAGAGATAAGACAAATGACATGGTAATCATAACTTCAATTTCGTTAGCATTATACTTCCAGAAAATGAATAAATCATCAAGTCTCTGGACTTATAGATGTCAGTTGTTATTGCAATGCAACCAATGGGCTTCACAATTTATCACGTGATTCTGACTGGGCACACAGAGTTGTGATAAGAGGGTTGGACAGTGTTAAAATTCCTCAAGAGTGATCCTAAACTGAAATCATTTATATTATTGTCAACAGTTCGGGCGAAGTGGACAGCTGCCTCGTCCATTTTTGCATCCCTTAAGCTGTACACATCTATGATCTCAGGACCTCCAGGTTAAAAGGCCAGTTCGTAGAGCATCTGGCCACTGAGATGGAATTCAGTGGCCCGTCAATTCTAACTTCTGCCGATTCGCGATGTACAGTCAAGAACCCATCCAATGTCGTTGGTGAGTATTTCTTCTCACTCTCAACTTGATGGACTGCGCTAGTTACGACTTTCCACTACTGCTACTACTGCTACGATTTAATCTAATACTTATACTACTACTACTACTACTACTACTTCTAATACTACAAGTGGACAACCTAGTCACTTCTAATTCTCTTTCTTTTAAATGATAAGAGACATCAATAGAACAAAATAAACTAACTAACAAACAGAAAATAATTCAAATAGAATTAGTATGAACAAGATTTCTGCCTAATTGCACTGAAAATATAGTTTCTGTTTTTCATGCACAGCTAATAGAATCACACTGTTCGAGGTCAATCGGATGACGACAAGAGAAAAGGAATGTGTATTTGAGTAAAACTTTATTTATGAGATAATCCATAATAAATTAGCAGTAACGAGATTTTTTTATTAGGTATAAAAAATACACTAGAAGTTACGTTTAAGTGATCATCTAATGAGATATCCATTGTTATTGTTGTCATTATTATTGTTCATTTGGATTCTGAGTAGACGTTAGGGATTCAACAACACGTCCCCACTTTGTTCTGTTCTCTGCTCTCCTCTTCAGCTGACTAGCCACACGAGTGCTCAAAATCTGTCATCTGTTCCTCGCCACACGATCTCCCCCATGTCACCATCAATGGGACGACCCAATCGTCGTTTCCCATTCAGATTCCACTCGAGCGGTGGCCAGCATTTAGCGTGATGTCCTCCGACAGGCTCCTCAATGTATTCCCGATCAACTCATCTCCATTTTATCTTACATATTACTTGAACGACAGTTCCTTGGTTGGTTAGTTTGTTTCCTTAGTTTCTTGTTGCTAATTCTCGCTGGCCAGTCAGCCATTTCAACTTCAGTATGGAGCCAGTGAAGTCAGTTGTTGGTAAGAGTCTGCCGTAGCCTGTTTGAAATGGTCTTCGTGAAGCCGGTGACAAGTTTCGCACTCATAGAGGCGAATGCAAATGTTGTACGCACTAGTGATGAAGCTTCTATTGAAATCGATTTCATCTATTCGTATTTATCATTGACTGACAATACAGAGTGTGGGTTCAATGATGGAAGTGTTGCCAGTCGTGTTGGAGGTTAGGGTTTGCCTCCCAGCCGATGCATTCTGATACCTTACCTAGTTCACCAGCTAACATCAGACCTGAAAAAGAGGGAATGTTACGAGTAGATCTTTCAAATCCACACCACCACTACTGAAACTCAAAAATCCTGAAGCCTTATATCCCTCTCACAAATGAAGTAATGAAAAGCGAACAATTAAAAGCACTTGGGAGGACTTCTGTGTATCACCGTGTTTTCCTGTGGATTATTGGATATCTCGCGTTTTTGGATAATCTAAGGCAGAAAGTATACACAACTGAGTGTATATCTGCATCTCTATTCAAAACAGTTATATACCTCTAGTTTTCAAAATTCAATTCTAAGTTTTCTGTTAATTTGTTTGATCAAAATTGCTGTCCTGTCCACAGAGGCCAAACATCTCAGTCAGACACACCAACAGAAACATCAACATTGACTTAAAAACTGAATAATACCTGACACTTATTGCACAAGGGATGATTCCTGCTGCTCAAGTGGTCCAATGGATAAACCTTTAGAGTTTGAAATGATGGGTAAGGGGTTCGTGTGTCAGTGGGAACACTATCACTGACTGGCGAATGCAGGTACATCTAGCTGACTAGTCCGAGATAGGATGAGACGCGCATCATGGTGGATTACACTGCTAGTCCCTATACACCGAATTATTCACCGTTATATACTGTTAGAGATAATCAGGTTCACTAATGTTCTGTCTGGTTAGAATAAGTAAGAGCTTTAGTTATCAGAGCAATCTAGGAGAGGGAGAGAGAAAGGGAACGATTGATTATTTCAGAGTGAAAAAACTAGGCTACAGTTTCTGAAAGGTGTATAACAGTTGAAGAGAACTCATGAAATGAATAAATTCAAATTCTGCTTCTATGCATCCACTTTGTTCTCTGTTCAATTTTGAAGGAATTAATTAGATAGAGTAACCTACCTTAATGCGCTCTGTGGTAGATGAAGTTGGACATATTTAGCTGAATTGTTACACGCTTCATCAGTCCTCACCCATGACTCTACGTTCCCGGAGACGGAACGCATGTCTGTTGGATCACAAGAAGAGATAGCTGGAAGAAAACCCAGTGGCCCAGCAGCTCGTTGAATTTGAGGGCGTGTCTTTCTTCAAATTTAATGAATTATTCTTCCTAGAGTATCCGTTAGTACCAATTTATTTTTAACAGTCTTCAAACGGACATTTTAGTATAGCCATGTTCAGGAAGAAAACTCACTCCAACAACAAACATTTAGACATCGGATGATCACCCTCATCAGTTGACAGGTATCCGTTGTTTCAAGTCTTCTCAGATGAGCACACTCTTCGATAACGGATGGGAAACAAAAGAAGGGGAAATCAAACATTAATGAGACTCACAAGCAAAATAACTGCCCAAAGAACTTCATCAACAAAATCAACACTGACGTTATATATGGTTGAGAGCGTATTCCGAAAACATGGGCCTCAACAGTTGCCAATCCACATAGAGAAGAGACGAGAGACGATATCAGAAGAGTATTCAATAAGCAGGACATCAGATGTTTCCTCAAAATACCCGCACACTGAGAAGCAACCTTGTCCATACAGGGGACAAAATCTCAAAAAGATTCTCTATCCAATTGTGTTCTGAAAATAAAATGCTTGGAATGCGATGCTATATACATCGGACAAACATTGCCTGAGAGAAATCAAAATCAGAACAAATTACACCGCGGGGCATCTGTTCGACCACTGTGAAGTTCAGCTGAACTAGGAAGGCTTGAAAAATCATCAGCCGTCGGTCGACACGCTACGCTCTAGAATCAGGACACAAAATTGATTTTGACGTATTGAAATCACCATCCAGAAACATCTAAGAAATCACAAATAACGTCTAATATCGTCAGAAGTACTTCATATGATCAAATGGAATCCAAATTGTCTGAATAGGAATGATGAACTAAACCAGAAATTGACCTGGTTACAACACCCCGCCTCCCCATCCTTGAAATGACGAAATCAACATGAATGTGATAAGCAATTTCGTTATGTAAACACGCGCTACCTTGATAATTATACACACTTATCAAATCCAACAGTCATCTACACCTGGTTTTGTTATCTTTAACGATTGGCCAACTTGACAACACAAAAGTAACTCCATGCTGAGGAACGATGATTTAGTTGTTACATATAAACAGAGATTTTGTAAATTCTGGTTCAATATCACTGATCTGATAAAGATATTAGCAGTATTAAATAGAGAAACGTCAGTAAAAAGAATATCATTTTGTTTTTCAATCATTGGGAAGTACAAAGACACTCATTATAATGAATATCACATACCCAATGCCCAAATTTCTTCAAACTGTTAAAAGTGAACTTCGTTTGGACATATATAGTCTTCTTTTTTTTTTTTTTGATTGCACACTAGTCAGTGACTAGTGTAATGTATCTAGTCCTATCTTCGGTGCAGACTGAATTCTATCAGTCATGTTTGCAATGTGGCCACCATGCTAGGTGGCTCGCCATTACGGTGCACTGTGAGTGGTTGGTATTAGATGGTTGGAGGCAATCGGCAGGAAGCCTTGGACCTAGGTTTCGTGCTAGTTGGCACTCATTAGATACGCCTTGCTGATGAGTGCCAACTAGCACGAAACCTAGGTCCAAGGCTTCCTGCCGATTGCCTCCAACCATCTAATACCAACCACTCACAGTGCACCGTAATGGCGAGCCACCTAGCATGGTGGCCACATTGCAAACATGACTGATAGAATTCAGTCTGCACCGAAGATAGGACTAGATACATTACACTAGTCACTGACTAGTGTGCAATCAAAAAAAAAAAAAATATCCAATACGGTCCTACAGGAGGTCAGTCGCGAGCCTGAATAGCTCAGTGGTAACGTCTCTGACTGCAGCACTGGGTGACGCGGGTTCGAATCTCAGAAGGGACATCAGTTCCTTCAAGGTTGCAGATACGCCTTGCTGATGAGTGCCAACTAGCACGAAACCTAGGTCCAAGGCTTCCTGCCGATTGCCTCCAACCATCTAATACCAACCATATATAGTCTTCATAGCTTAATTGTTAAACTCCATTAATATTGGCCCGGTTGTCGGTGGAGTGGCCGAGCGGTCTAAGGCGCTGTTTTGATATTAACCATTGGTAATATAAGCTTCTATGCGTCGGTGGCATAGCGGTTAGGAGGCTCACCGACCATGCACATATTCCTGGGTTCGATTCCCGGCCGACGCACTCCTTTACCTCGCTAAGCCAGAAGTAATGCTGGTGAAGAGGAAAGGTTGGGCATAAGGCTAGCAACCCCATCCTGTAAAATAAACACTGCTACAAAAACTTGATGCTGGCTCTAGCTTGAAGCCCTATGTTCCACTGAGGAACGTGAAGGAAAAAAATTTACACTTTTAAGTTTCTGTATACCCTCCACGAATTCTGCAAATCTCGTCAAATGAATTCACTATATTTATAATGGTTTTGTAAACATTTTCTTATTGCTTATTTACTACCGTAAAATGTTTTGTATTTCCCATTGAATGAATGAAAACGACGAAACGATATTGTTGTTACTGTCTCTTCTCCACATGCTACTGCTAACAGTCTTATCAGAGTTGTAATGTTAAACGAGAATTTACAAATTCCCATCCAGTACTGCAGAGTGACTTCATCACCCTTCTTCAGAATGTGGTAAGTCTTATGTTGTCAAGTTGGCCACTTACGTAAAGATAACAAAACCATCTATGTATTGTTTTTTTTCACTTAAGAAGGGAGGGGTGGTGGGGAGATGTTGATATCAGTTCGGATTCTGACTTAATCCAATAATCCTTTTCAGACAATCCGAAGTGCTTCTGATACGAGAAGTTCACTGTGATTTCTGTAATTTTTTCAGGGTGATTTCAAAACTGTCAAATCAGTTTTATAGTTTGATTCTATGACATGTAAACACATGATTTTTAAAGCTTTCCTAGTTCTACTGAATTTCTCAGTAGTCAAATGAAAACTGTATGGCGTTCATTCCTTCTGATTACATTGACTGTTCTGGAAATTAATCCGGTGCTTACTGGATCTCATTCCAAGCCTGTTACTTTATAGACACAGTTAGACCGTGAGACCTGTTGAATTCTGTCTTTAAAACGCACATGGTTGTTAAATTAGTGTTTGTGGTGTTTTGGAGGAAACCCTGAAGTCGTATTAACTAAGTACTCTCCTAATGTTGTCTGACGTCTCTGATCTATATGGAATAACAACTGTTGAGACCAATGTCTTTGGAATACGTTTTCAACCATTTTCAGTTTCGATGTTGATGTTGGTAATGAAATTCTTTGAATAGTGATTTTTCTTGAGAATTTCAGTAATGTTTGATATTTCTTTTTCTTATTCCTTCTGATCCGTTATCAAAGAGTGTGCTCGTTTAGGAAAACTTGAAACAACGGATAGCTGTGAGCTGATGGGGTTTCATCATTCGAAGCCTAAATATTTATTGGGATGCACGTCAAATGTTCAGTTCATCCTCAATAATGAGATTTTTAGACAGAGAGATGGCATTGCGATGGGATCACTACTGAGTCCTTTCCTGGCTGACTGTTTTATGGCAAAGCTGGAAAACTCTCAACTTAGTCAAACCATCGGTCATTTCGACATTTAAATGTAGACGATACTTTCGTTATCTGTGATAATAACGTAATTAGTGATGATGTTTTGTCTGCTTTCAACATCTGCTATTCTTCTTCTTTACAATTCACCGTAGAAAAGGAATCTGAACTAAGTATTCCGTTTCTTGATGTGTGCCTTAGTAGACGTGATGACGGATCTCTTGAAAGACCCATCTACTGGAAACCTACATGGAACGGCCAACTAACTAATTTTCATAGTTCGGTGCCTATCTCCAGGAAAAGGAACCGAATTCATTCACTCTGCTTTAGGTTAAGAAACATTTGTAGTTGTGATGGCGATGACTCGGAGCTTGACTTCCAAAAAGACGCGGTCGCAGAAAACGGTTATCCTAACCGATATGTTGACAGTTACACGAAAGATAAGCAGTCTAAACTGGTCACCGATTCAGTTCCAAAGAAAGTCTTATTCATGGACTTGGAATTCAAAGGTGATCAAGCTTAGGATATACTCGAAAACAGTCTCTCTAAAGCAGTGAGTAGGAGGTTCTTTGCAGCGAAATTACAAATGATATTCACCAGTCGCACGTTGTTCTCCATCTCTGTAAAAGATAAGCTCCCCCGTCTGGCTGCCTCCACTTGCATCCACCAGTTCACCTGCTCTTGTAAAGCAAGGTACATTGGCCGTAGCCAGGGGACGCTTTCCACACAGATACGAGAACATATTCCAGCAGCATGGTTTTACAAGGGGGAAATTAAGTGTGTACGAAGCTCTGTTCTAGAACATCTGATCGACTCCTGTCACTCCGCCAACCATGACCAAGGTTCTAAGATTCTCTACCGAATCTGTGATAATTTGTTACCCGCGTTTTCTTCGTTGTAGACTTCTAAAGACAGTGGAGGCCTTGGTCATTCGCGAATTTAAGCCAGCCAGACCTTTGTGTACGAAAGAAGTATGTACAATCCCTACTTCTGCCTTGGCAGTAGAGGGATAGACATTTATTTATTTATTTTCTTTGCTTAGTTATTATATGTACCTTTCCCTTACTACTACGGTTAGAATTATTATTGTTATTACTGTTCTCACTCTGAATTGTTTCCGCTTGTCCCACTTGTCATTCTAAATCCAAAAATTCCTTTTTACAATATTGAATTCTATCTTATCAAATTTTGCACCTGTTACGTAACAATCTACATTCGCCTCCTAATCCTATCAATATGCACCCTTTCCAACATCTTTACACCTTATGGATTATTCTATTTCTAACACTATATGTTTTGCTACTTGACATATAACTTTGATTACAATAACAAACAATTTAATTTTCATTGCATTTCATGCTATTATTATTTCATATATTCACACCTTTGATCTAATTCCCTCACTGGATATAATTGCTTATAAAAACTCACATATATACGATTGTACAGCTTGATAATAAATTGGTTGAAAAGAGTCTCCTAACTGAATATTGTTTCCTTAAGTCTAAACATTTGTTGTTGAAGTGTGTTTTCTTCCTGAGTATAGATATATTATAATATTCGTTCTCTCTCACACAAAAAACCTGGAGGATCTGGACTTCACCGATGATATATGTCTGATTCCCCACAAACTGGAAGATATGCAAGCGAAAAGCAACAAGTTGGCAGTAGAAGCATCAAAGATAGGACTTCAGGTGAACATAGAGAAAACAGAGGTAATCAAGATTCCTGGACAAGAACAACAACAACAGACAACGATCAGCATAAATGGGAGGAACCTGAAAGAAACAACCCCCTTTACCTACCTGGGAAGCATCGTTTCAACTACAAGCGGAACTGACGAGGATATCAAAGCGAGAATCGGAAAAGCAAGACAAGCTTTCACTACTCTCAAGCATCAAAATAAGGTCCGAATTTTCAACTCCAATGTGAAGTCAGTCAGTGCTACCATACGGATCAGAGACTTGCACCGCGCGTCATAAAGAGCATCT
>OX235271.1:21296748-21433094 GCA_944472155.2 Trichobilharzia szidati
CGATAGCATAAGACGATATCGTCTGCATACTCGAGGTCAAAAAGTCTTTCTCCAGGAGGCAGATCTACACCACCACCGCTACTCACTTCCTTTACAGTCGACTCCAGAATGTCGTCGATGGCAAAGTTAAAGAGAAATGGAGAGATTGGGCAACCTTGTCTAACTCCACTGTTGGTTGGGAACAGTGATGATAGCCGGTTGCATGCTCTCACTCTACCTGAAGTGTTTCTGTATAGTGCTTTCAGGATGTTAACAAACTTATCAGGTACACCTCTCTCTAACAGACAGTTCCAGAGCACAATTCTGTTCACCGAATCGAAGGCGGCCATAATATCAAGAAACACAAAGATTGTTGGCCTACAATACGTGTGGTGGTGTTCCCATCACCAAACGAAGGGTGAACACATGATCAATGCATCCACAACCTGAACGAAACCCAGCCTGCTCTTCACGACTCTCTCTCTCTCTCTATATATATATATATATATATATATATGTATATAGGAGGAACTACAAGTGAAATTAATATATGTGGTAGTATTTAACTCCAAATTAATTTATTTATTAGATATATCACACACAGTGAAACAGTATTATTATTTACTGGATGACAAGGTTTCCAACACAAATTATTGTTCTTCATAATCATATCATCAATTATAACCACACAAATTCGAAACTTTCATCTCATAGTTTTCTTTATTCTATCCTATTTCTCGTAGGCGTGGAAGTAGAATTTTCCAGGTGTCCGATTGCACAGGTTTTCAATCACTACTATTGCACGTATTTTCATTCGGTTGATTCGATGATGAATGAAGCTTCCGTTGTTATCAATCTCTGCCTCCACACTGTCATGTTAGATCTTGAAACTGTCATCTTATCTCATCCTATTGTATGGTGTATGTGTGTGTGTGTGTAATTGCATGTAGTGCTATAGCTGAATTATTCTTCTGGCAAAACCCAGTAAAATCTAGATTGGTTGACCCTAATAAGGCAATAAATCTGGAGAATAGTTCAGCTATAGCACTACATGCAATTACACACACACACACACCATACAACAGGATGGGATAATATGACCGTTTTAAAATCTAATATGACAGTGTGGAGGGCGAGATTGATAACAGAAGCTTTCTTTATCGAATCAACTGAATGAAAATACGTGCAACCACCAAGCGAGCACTCCAATAATCTGGGAAAGACCAGTAGCCAATCCTCAACACTACGAACTGCGTATATCAATTTGATTAGTGTGTTTGTGGAAGCAAATACATAGGTCGTGCAGAAAGGTGATTGTTTACTCGCATGATGTCGCATTTGCCAAAATGGCTGAAAACAGCTGAATGCAAAGTGCCAAAAACTTCAATAACAAAACATCTTGTGGATTATGGATATGATATCGACGCCGTCAAGTCATTCACTAATGCCAACTAGTAGACAAAGAAACAGGAAGATGCTTGCAATTGCAGAAGCTTGTGAAATTCGAGTTTATAAACCAGGTCTCTGTGTACAAAAGGAGTTGGTCGTCACTCTGAATCTACCGTGGTAATACGTTTTACCTATTATTCTGCCTATTGATTCACTTAAAACGATCTTTTATCAGTATCATTATTTTAACTCACTTCAGCATTATTATTATTGTTATTATTACTATCATTATTATAACTATTACTATTGATATTACTCTGTTTGCAATTCTTGATATATTCTCTAATTACTAATTGTTTACCTAATTGATGTAATTGAAGTGTAATGCATTTTATCTTAATTTTAATCTCTCACATACTCCCTCTCCCCTTATCTATTTGAACATGACCTGGAAAACATTCGCACCTGTCTCTCTGCATGACTAATTCAATGAAGTTTATTTGCTTATCAGCCTTATATCTCCCGATGTAATTTCAATAGTAATATATAACCCCGTATGTAGAGTACTCAGCTAACGATTTCTACCGAAATTTGATGAATTCATTAAATCATCCTGCTTTATTAACCTTTGTTGCTTGTTTTAAATTAGTTTTAGGTTTACAACTGCAGCCAAGGTAAGGATAGAGGTTCGATCATTGACAGGTTAGGATTTAGGGTTAAGCAAGGATTTAGGAATCGGCATAAAATGTAGTGCTCTTCAACTAAAACCTACATTTTAAAGCATTTTATCGCTGTTTTTAATAGTTGCCAGAATAAACTTTAGGTGAAATACAAAGAACAATCAGGAAGATATGCAAAACAAACCGATAGCAGGTTTTGAACTAGACAATGAGCTGCATCATCGTTGAAGAGATGATGAGATTACCTTGAAAGGTAGCCTTAGTAAGCCTACCACCTAAATGTTTGCTGGTTAGACTAGTGTGATACGGTTTCGCCGAGTAAAATACAATGACCAGACACAATGCTACAATGAAGCTACAGACGATGGCAGTTGTTTTTTTAAGTGAACTACTTCTGAATGTTAATGACAAATGCACTATCACATTTCATGATCATATAAAAACTTCTAAAATCTTGAACATTAACTTACGGTATGAGAAGAACAATAGGTAGGTGGCCATTCTAAACTGAACACAAAATAGTCCCATCCATGTGTTCCGTGAACGTTTGTGAAAGACGCAAGAGAAAATACTGCAAATAACAATACAGGTGACCTACAATATGAACAAAAAAATGTATAGCTTTGTGTCATTATCAAAATTTGGAAAGAGAAAACTGTCATCCGCATTACCTGATTACAAAGGCAAATAAAGGAGCACAAAACACCACATAGATTGACTATCTTTAAAATTTCTAACCCCCATAAAGAATCCTGAATATACACCAAAAAGGAGAGCAAAGTAGTGCTTTAAGAGTTACACTAACATCTAAAAGAACAAGAAGTACAAAATATCAACTGCTTCAGTTACATGGATATCATTCTAGAATAGCATCTAACTACACAAAAAATACGACTTCGTGGATCGAATGAATCGACTCAAAATTTTTCAGGGGATAATGAAAACCCTTTACCACGCGATGTTTTGTTTTCCTAACTGAACTGTACCGTACAACTTTGTTATACTTCTTTACCAGTCTCATTACTTTCGTTTCCTCAACTTTTTGTATCATGTTAAAAATTGTGAGGTTGAACAAAACACTGTTACAACGCCTTTCATATTGTGTTGATGGCTGACGAAATCTCAGCACAGATACAGAGGGCTAGTTTCGCATATGCCACTTCACGCCGTCTCTGGCGTAGACGTGATATCCGGCTTTCGACCAACGGGCGGGTGTACTGCTCAACAGTCCACTCCGTCCTCCCTCATGACTGTCGGCGAGACTTGACCACTGAAAGTGGGAGACATGAAAAGGCTGGCTAGCTGTCTTTCATCATAGGTGTCTGCGTTCTATCTCCCATGTTAAGTCGGTCGGTCGGTCGGTTTTCGACATAGAACTTTGCACATATGTGCAGCAGTTCAAGTCGCCACAATCTATGTAGCACGCAAAACAAATGAAGAAAGTAGAAGAAATGCATAATATAGACAGTAAACAGAGGTGCGAGACGAAGGAATAGTAATAACGGAGAACAAAACAGTTTAATTGGAAATCATAAGTCACAAGGAGTGAATGCATCTGCGCCACTGAGAACGATTTTGAGCCATGTCACCAATTGTTTCCAACCATAATAAGGTGAGTAATATTGAGATTGAGGTTAGGCGTCGAGTGCTAGGTAAGGAGGAGAAATCAACGGACGACACTGTGAAGTTACACCGAATGAGATGGTGAGGACATGTGTTACGCATGCCTAGCCATCGCCTTCCTCGACAACGGTCGTCAGTGTAGCTGATATGGGGTCAGGTTAGAAAAGAGCTGTTAGTGGTGGTGAAACCAAAACATGACTTCATCAGTCAATGAAATCCACAGCAGTTAGTTTAAGCCAATCACGTAGGGAGGTTGGTGTCCTCGGGACGGTAAACACCAATGAAGACTGGAGACAATCGGTGATATGGCTCAAAATCGTTCTCAATGGCTAGCGCAGATGCACTCGACCGAAAGCTGCTACCTTGACGTGGTGGTCGGGCTTGAACACTGCAATGACCCAACAAGCTATACTGGCTGGAACTTATGTTCCTGCAGGTCCTACCATGCCAGAAAGGTTGCTTGGATAGCAGTTAGACTAAAAGCAGTTACCCAATCCAACCCTATGATTTCAAATAAATCACAAAATATCATGCCGGATCGGTCGGGGCCCGGATTAACAACGACCGCGCTTTCTGCTGCCGTGTCACAGGGCAGAAGTGATAAATACGCTACTGAGACACACCAAATTAAGAAGAACAAACAAAAACAGGCCGTGTGTGACCGGCCTCAAGCAGTTGTCCCCTGGGCTCTGCGGTCACGCAACCAACTTCCACGGTGTGGGCAGCCGGGAAGTAACAATCGCCCTCACAATCCGAAGTGCACGCGAAACCCCTCTAATCCTCGCTCATCTTTGTCTTCATCTTCATCTCTATTATCTTGCCTTCCTTCTACCAATGCAACTCCCCTACTTGTTGGCTCTTCACTTCCTCTTCACTCTGTGTGCACTGATAACGATGGAAGCCAAAAAGCCACCACCGATGGTCTCCTAAAACCACGCCACCAATTTTATATAGGAGCATTTAATGTTAGGACGCTCTGCCAAATAGGACAACAAGCATCACTAGCCAAGACTCTGGCATCCCGAGCCATTGATGTATGTTGTGTTTCAGAAACATGCATACAAGACCCAAGTGTGGTTATTCACCTAACCCCACCTGGCCAACAGGATGAATCTGAAAAATTCACCTTGAGGGTGTCAGGAGATGCGACGGCTATCTCACGAGGATTAGCTGGTGTTGGGATAGCTTTAAGTACTAGAGCAGAAAAGACACTACTTGACTGGATCCCGGTAGATAGCCGAATGTGTGCTGTCCGTCTGAACGGATCAGTGAAAAGGAGAAAGGACTGCACTACCCGCCGATGCCTTTTCGTAATCTCCGCCTACGCCCCCACTGACTGCAGTTCGGATGAAACGAAGGATGAGTTCTACCAAAAGCTGTCTAGTTTGCTGCGAAAGGCTAGACGCTCAGATATAGTCGTCTTAGCTGGTGACTTTAATGCTCAAGTAGGGAAATTGTGTCAATCTGAGAAGAATGTCGGTGGCACATACGGAATTCCGTGCCAGCGAACCGACAACGGTGACCGTCTCCTACAGCTCTGTTCAGATAATCATTTGTATCTTGTAAGCACTAACTTCAAACACAAGGAGAGACACTGTTTGACCTGGCGACCCCCTTCATCAAATCAACGCTGGACACAAATAGACCACATAGCAATAAGCTATCGTTGGCGTGGGTCGGTAGGAGATTGTCGCTCCTTCTGGAACACATGTGTAGATACCGACCACGCACTGGTCCGCGCTCGTGTGTGCTTACGACTGAACGGACGTAGGAAACAGCTGGCGGTAAACCTATCACGTCCCCAGCTCGACCAGGGAACTAAGTCCCTATTTGAGGAAGAACTAGCTAAACACATATCTGAGTTCGACAGCTGCGCTCACCCTGAAGAAGCCTGGAAGAATATTCAGTCAGCCATAGATACAGCTGTAAAAGCTGTGAATAAGGTAAATCCAAAGGTGAGTAAAAACCATTGGATTTCGACTGCCTCATCCGAACTGATAGATGCTAGAAGACTTATTCCGGCGAGCTCCGAATTCAATGAGGAGCGAAAGCTGCACAAGAGGAAACTTACGAAAAGTCTCCGCAAGGACCGTGAACAGTGGTGGTTGACAAAGGCGAAAGAGATGGAAAAAGCATCGGCGATAGGCAACACCAGACAACTATTCAGGCTTATCAGGGAAACAGGTGGTAAAAAACAAATGATAAGCGAAACAATCTCCGAGAAAAATGGCACCATAATTAGCTCCCAGGATAGACGTCTGGAGCGCTGGAAAGAACACTATGAGGAGAAGTTTAATTGGCCCACAGCCACACTTAACCTGCCGGACATCCAACACCTCCCTGAATGGGAGATAGACACAGGTCCTCCGTCCTTAACTGAGGTTACTAAAGCTGTCACCAATCTGAAGCTAGGCAAAGCAGCGGGACCTGATTTATTGACTCCAGAGGTATTTAAGTACGGAGGAGACAGTTTACTGTCTGCGTTAACGGTGGTCCTAGGCAGCGTCTGGGAATCAGAGGAAGTCCCATCGGGTTGGTGTAAGTCACTGATCATCCCGATATACAAGAAGGGGGACAAGTCGTCTTGTGATAATCACAGAGGGATTAGCTTGACTAATATAGTATCTAAAATCCTAGGCTCAATAATACTGCGTAGACTAAGTGGCGCTCGGGAGACACAAACACGGGAAAACCAGGCAGGTTTTAGGCCAGGTAGAGGGTGTATTGATCACATCTTCACCCTTCGACAGATTCTAGAACATAGGCATTCCTACCGGCGTCCGACAATCATTATATTTCTTGACCTAAAGGCGGAATTCGGTTCTGTCGACCGGGAGGTTCTCTGGCGATGCTTGGCTGTAAAGGGAATGCCAAGAAAATACATTGCACTGATTAAGGCACTCTACTCGTACTCATGCAGCCAGGTGAAGGCTTACGGCGAGTTGTCATCTGAAGTGGTGACGACTAGTGGCGTCCGTCAAGGATGCCCATTATCCCCATTCCTATTCAATTTCATCATAGACGTACTAATGGACTTAACCTTATCACACTTCAGCGACTCAGGGATTGACTTGCTACCTGGGAATAATCTCGTTGACTTAGAATATGCAGACGATATAGTCCTTCTAGGCGAGGACTCTGACAAAATGCAGAGTCTACTGAACACCCTGAGCAACAATCTCCGTATGTTTGGCATGCGATTCGCCCCTGTGAAATGTAAGATGATGCTGCAGGATTGGACTTCATCGACCCCTAGATTAGAAATAGGAAGTGAAGTGGTAGAACACGTTGACCGCTTCAATTACTTGGGAAGTACCATCAGCCCCAACGGGCTGATCTCAGACGAAATTTCAGCACGAATACAGAGGGCTAGGTTCGCATTCGCCAGTTTTCGCCGTCTCTGGCGTAGACGCGATATTCGACTATCGACTAAAGGGCGTGTGTACTGCTCAACAGTCCGCTCCGTCCTCCTTTATGGCTGTGAGACCTGGCCATTGAGAGAGGAAGACATGAAAAGATTATCTGTGTTCGATCATAGGTGTCTGCGTTCTATCTCCCGTGTGAAGTGGTATAATAAGGTGAGCAATATTGAGGTTAGGCGTCGAGTGCTAGGTAAGGCGGGGAAATCAATCGACGAAACGGTGAAATTACTTCGACTGAGATGGTTAGGACATGTGCTACGTATGCCTAGTCATCGCCTTCCTCGACGGGCAATGTTAGCTGATATAGGGCCAGGCTGGAAAAGAGCTAGTGGCGGTCAAACGAAAACAAAGGAATAGTATTAACGGAGAACAAAAAAGTTTAATTGGAAATCATAAGTCACAAGGAGTGGATGCATCTGCGCCACTGAGAACGATTTTGAGCCAAGTCACCAATTGTTTCCAACCATTGGTTTTTACCATCCCGAGGACCCCAACCAGGAAGTCTACATCTTCCTACGTGGCTTAGACTAACTGTTGTGGATTTCATTGACTGGTGCCATGTTTTCGTTTGACCACCGCTAGCTCTTCCAGCCTAGCCCTATATCAGCTGGCTGGCAGTACTTTTATAAATAACCTCAATTGTCACAGTGCCCTTGTTCAAGTTAATAACACAGCTTTCTGCTTTACTAGTGCCATTGTCATGAGCTTCCAACAACGTTCATCTAATTCCTATGTTATCCCGGATGCATAGGGCAACCCTACCATTTTTCCAACTAATTACTCTGTTTGCTCTAATGCAGATGTACGCAGGTATCAGTGGAGTTAAGTCTACACCCACTAACAACCATGTTTCAGTGATAGCAATCACACCAGGTCCTAGTCCTTCAGACAACACTTCTAGTTCAGGAAACTTATTCCTACGACTTTACGCGTTCTTACAGCATACTGAGAGACCTAACATGTTCACTAGACTTATGAACAGAGGTCTGGTTAACATAGGTTTCCGAGACTTCAATACCCGAAAAGCCAACAGTTTAAGGTCTTTTTCACCTTTTTCTAGTCTGGCCCTTAATTCAGCCACGGCTTCTCTTCCCTTAATTCTATCTTCCGAAGGCCAATTGGGCCTTATTCTCATCTTTTTGTCCCCGATCTTGAATGCGTTGCTGAGAATAATGCTTTTCTTCGTCTCGTTCCCCAGTACGGTTATCAGCAGTCGTGGGTAGCTTTCCGTTGCATCGGCATTTCGTTTACCGATTCTGATGACTTTTATGTGTACTCCTTTTGTTTTTCAGGAAGTACTCCACGAATGATGGAGCCAACTACCTAGAGATCATCAATATGTGAGGCAGCTGGATCTACTTTCTTTGACTCCTTTAAGTTCCAAATTACGATTCTGTAATTTGAGTCCGAAAGTTTCCGGCCATCGAGACCTTATCACTAAGCCCAGTCTTTTTCTCTTTCCTGTAGTTCTCCAGCTTCTTATTTTTCGGCACTAAGCAAGTGAAATTAGATACTTCCACTTTGCTTTCGCCACAGTTGGAAGCCATGCGTTCACCAAACACGCAACACACCCAAATCTTACAATGTTGGTACTGCTTGTCTTCTTAGGTTTTCTGGACATTTTGCGTACTGTCGCAGACTTTTGGGAACATCGTACCTTTGTTGTCTTTCAAAGCTTGAGGATGTGGTTCTCTCTCAGTCTTATAACTCAGTCCAGAATCACCATTTATGGCATAGTTTCCAGATGCTGGCATTTTCCCCTCATTTGAGGTGTTACAAAATTTGCACACTGCACGGAGACGATGGCTTGCCGCATCCCCTATAGGCTTAGGTTTGTAAGCCAGTGCAAACTTTATGAAGTCTTAGGTTTCAGTTATCATACTGTATCCCATTATCCACCCGAAGCGGTAGTCCGGTTGTCCACAACTATACGTGAGTGTCATGTCGGTATAAGTTGTTTAAATTACAGACAAATATATTTACCTGAACACAGAGACATAAAAACCACACAAAACGTTACAAAAGTGCACAAAAACAATACTTCAACTAATTAAACCAGTTAAAGTAAACCGAAAAGCTTTTGATCCGGTTTAGTCGATCTTATTGCAACAGCTTCAGCTATGTGTAGAAGACGTAAGCGAACTGTACGTGATAACGACTTCGGAATTCGGTATATAACCCTGAAAGCTGTGTTGACATCGATATGATGTCCAGTATCGACCAAGTGTGACAGGATCGAGCTTTTTATGCAATTAATTTCCCCCATAACTAATCTGTTATTCTACGTTAAAAATGTATCTGCCACATAACTGGCCTTTATTGTAACGACAACAAATATTATATTTTATAATTGTAAGAACCTGAAGAGAAATTATTGAAAAGAATATTCTTCGTTCAGATTGACTTTTAATTCATATACTTTGTGTTTACCTGAAGAATAATGTAAGTAATAAGAATGATTCAAAGTTATATAACTTGAAAGAACTTTGTTGCCAGCCTAACAGTTGAGAAATAAGTGAAACGAATGTAGACAAAGGAAATGAAAAATCGCGTTTATCAACCTTAGAATCAACGGAAATCCTGGTAGATGAATACGTAACAAGACTATTTGTAGCAACTATTGTCTATGAACCTGATAAACATGCATCGCTCAGATCAGTTGGGTCTGTCTATCACATAACGAAACACGAGGCGGGAAGATCAGCACAACAAATGAAAACAGTTGGCACTTTTAAGGGTTTAAGAGAAGAGGAAATCAACTTCCTAGATATTCTTCAATTAGAAAGGTTGAATTCATTACTTTACATACTTTTGAGAACGTTCTAAGTGATATGTAATATAAATGTAAACAATAAAATCTATCAGCTGTTTCATCCTAGTTTGGGAATCATCGGCAGTACGCACCCACTGGAATTCGAACTCAGGACCTTCCAGTTACGAGGCAAACTCGTATGAGGATGGATGTCCCACAGACGACAATGGTTGGGGTCGCGCTAAATCACGAATTGGTAGAAGTTAGAATTCTTGAGCTAGCCAATGAATCGGGTCCCAGTGGCTGAGTGGTATACGAGCTTGCCTTGTGTTCAAAGCCTGGTGTTGGGTGAGTACTGGCGATGATTCCCAATTAGGATAGAACAGCTGTCCAGTACTCCCTGGTTTCCAATGCTTCTCTAACTGATATCAATCCGTGATCAACTCATAAAAATATAACTAACCCTTACAAACCAAACTATAGAAAATAAAATCTAAGCATATTTTAGGTAGCCAAATCAGAGAAGAGAATAGGTTGCAGTTCACAGTGACACATGTGACTATCACGATTTCTCCTAGTTGTAATTATCTGTATAGCCAGTGAAATGCCATGCATTTCTTAGGACCTTATGAATTCACAAAGCTTCTTGACAAGTTAAGAGCTATATTATCTACCTAAAAACAGGGATTGATGTCCAGACTTTTACACGTCTTCCATTCGAAATGTGAATTCGATAATTTAATTACGCAAAACACCTTTCAATATCGTATACGAGTATAAGAGAAAGCATTTAGGCCCATTTCCTCATCTCGAATTTCGACATCACTTACTAGAGTTATATCAACTATCAAACCTAAAAATATATAACATCCTAACCACTTCAGGAGCTTAAAGTGGATAACCGTTAACTTAATATAAGGCACATTAACTTTCTTTTGTTTGAAATACTAAAAAGCAAATGGACTGCTCATAGCAAAAGACACCACTTTCATAGAGAAAAGATATTAACAGAATATTGGAGTCCCATTTAGAGATAGTTGTTTGATTTTACATCTAATGTTTATTATCGTAAAGTGACGCCAAAACTAGTCTCTAGAGGAAAACATGAAACAAACGTGTGTCGATTATACCCACATAGATATTATGAGGAAAGATGAGAAGCCTTTAAAAGGAAATAGTAAATAACTGGAGAAATTTGGAGACGTAACAGAAAAAGGCATATAATCCCTGTTTATTCAAAACGTCAGTTTCCCCCTAATATCTCCAAACCTCATTGACGTTCCTCTGAGTGTCTTATTTTGAGGGTTATTATAATATAGACCTATCGAGGACAAATTTGAAAGTCCTAACGAATGATAATTCTGTCTCTGTCTGTCTGGATTCCACACAGAACTTGGCACCGAAGTGCAGAGTTCGAGTTGCCACGTTCCAAGTAGCACACAAAGGTAGACAAGAAGATGAGTGAAGAGAATCAATAGAGTTTTGACAAGTATAAGAGTGAAAGAGAATGAGTAATGGTAGAAAGGAATATGAAAGATTACAGAGACTGTATACATCTGCGCCACTGACAACGATTTTGAGCCATGTCACCTATTGTCTCCAGCCATTGATTCTTAGAGTCCCGAGGGCCCCAACCCGGAAGTCTGCATCTCCCTACCTGACCCAGTTTAACTGTCAAGGATTTCATGGACTGATGCCATGTTTTTGTTTGGCCACCACTTACTCTTTTCCAACCTGCACCTATATCAGCTAGTAATGCCCGTCGGGGGAGACGATGGTTAGGCATGCGCAGCACGTGGCCTAACCATCTTAATCTATGTAACTTTATAGCCTCTTCGAGTGATTTTCCCTCTTTGCCCAACACTCTACGCCTAACGTCAACATTACTTACCTTATTATACCACCTAACGCGAGAAAGAGATCGTAAACATCTGTGGTCAAAAACAGACAATCTCTTCATGTCTTCCGCTCTCAATGGCCACGTCTCACCGCCATAGAGAAGGACGGAGCGAACTGCTGAGCAGTATACACGTCCCTTGGTTGACAGTCGGATGTCACGCCTACGCCAGAGACGGTGTAAGTTAGCGAAAGCAGCCCTAGCTTTCTGGATCCGTGCTGTGATTTCGTCACCAATCAATCCGTTGGTGCTGATACAACTTCCTAAATAGGTGAAGTGGTCAACATGTTCTATCACTTCATTCCCTATCACTAAGCTTGGAGTTGACGTAGTCCAGTCCTGTAGCAGCATCTTACATTTTGCAGGGGCGAATCGCATGCCAAACATACGAAGATTGCTGCTCAAGGTGTTCAGAAGACTCTGCATTTTGTCAGCGTCCTCCCCTAACAGGACTATGTCGTCTGCGTATTCTAAGTCTATAAGACTATTCCCTGGTAACAAGTCGATTCCTAAGTCGTTACGTTCGGTTAAGGATACTTCCATTAGCATATCTATGATGAAGTTAAACAGAAAAGGGGAAAGTGGACATCCCTCACGGACACCACTGGTTGTTATCAATTCAGATGACAATTCCCCATAAGCCCTTAAACAGCTACGTGAGTTTGAGTAGAGTGCCTTGATTAGTGCAATGTATTTTCTTGGCACTCCCTTCATAGTCAAACATTGCCATAGAACCTCTCGATCCACGGAGTCGAAGGCCGCCTTCAAGTCAAGAAATATGGCAATTGCTGGACGCCTAACAGTGTGCCTCCATTATGGGTAAATTTTTATTTTGATAGAGTCTCACAGTGTTATACAGTAATATTTACTGATGACGTTTCGAGCACAATTTATTGCTCATAATCATATCAAGGTAATCACACGACTTCCTAAATTCATTTATATAGTTCCATTGTTTTTCACTTGATTTTCACTTGATTTGACACAGCTAATTATTCATTCTTCACATTTTTCTTGTTGATATTTTCACACAACATGGACATGGGGTTATTATCTGATAACAACACAGATATAGTCATAATCAAAACTGAAAATAAGAAACATTAAACAATTAAAATGAAAAGAAAAACTTACACATGTAAAAATTTCTAGTTCTTCTTTATACAGCATTCTCAGAAAGACAGGGTGAGCAAAATCTTCATTGAAAGACTCATTCGAATTTTCTACTTCTCTTAACGTCTACAATATTTGAAATGATCACAATGATTAAGAATTTCATTAATCGATGTGTCTCAAATAGTCTAGTCATCAGAAAGAATTTAGTTGGACACAGCAACCTTGGAAGATATACGCGGCATATTTCCAGATTTTAGCTGAGACAAGCTTACACATATCTACGCTAAAAATCACTTTAGCTTGACTGATTCCTTTACTCAGATTTTGCATTTCTTAATTCTACAATCAATCGTAAGTCGAATTAATTCGATTTTCGCGTGTATCTTCAAAGTATACAGACAGTGTTGCGCCGCGATTCTATGCTAAGAAAATATTACCGTCAAACAACAGGAACTACATTGTAATGTTAACACTATAATAGACGGGAGTAATTTTCGCCTAACAATTCCCCTCTGAAGACTATATCAGGTAGCTCGATGCATACATGATACCTCACAAATACTGAAGCGTTTATCTGTTTTAGAAAAAAAAAACTATATTCCCTGCCTGTCTCAGTGTAATTTAGTGTGCTTCGATTTCTTTTCTTTCTTGGAGCTGTCAAGTTTCAGTAATGATGTTGTTTTCACTGCGTGAGTTTACTGGCCTCACACCTAACTTTACATCTTTTTCGGTCTTACTACCTGCTATGCAAAATCTAAGCGTGAGTCGGCTAGTAGTCAAACCAGAACCTCATGCGTAGCCTGAGTGCATTTATTTCACCATTGAACAACGAACACCGGTAATTCTGCCAGGAAAAGAAAGCAAGAGAAAACATGCTGAATAATTAATTCTTCAACCAGTTCCTAAAGTTTTCGACTTAAATATGGACTGTTTATTATTCGGTGATTTATTACACAGAGCCCTGTATCTGTATCCAGGATATTTCAAAAATAATCGAAATAAATTTAGAACTATTGCATGAGAAAAAGAGAAACTCTAGGTGGATATTAAAAGTGAAACGGCTCTGTGCATGCAATGAATCGCATTCGATACAGTCAGTAGCACACACGCAAACACACACACACACATACGCTTCCTTATACCACCAAAGTAGGCAATTAACCACCGAATCAACCGAAACTCATCAGAAGAAACATAAACTGTCAACTAGAAAATAAGCAACACCGTGGCAATAACTAAATCGCTTGAAGGCGGCAACTGAACTCAACGACTTACCGAATACGATTACGCTCAGTAGATACGTTCAACTCCTTCAATGGAATACGCTTTCTTATTCTGGGTGAAGCTTTAGATGATGACTGTGAGCTACTCGGGGATTTACCAGAATCTGAAATCTTAAGCGACTTGCTTGCATTAGATGCTCGAAGACGCTTAGCTATTGGCTGATGGTCTTCGCCAATAGCTAAGCGTCTTCGAGCATCTAATGCAAGCAAGTCGCTTAAGATTTCAGATTCTGGTAAATCCCCGAGTAGCTCACAGTCATCATCTAAAGCTTCACCCAGAATAAGAAAGCGTATTCCATTGAAGGAGTTGAACGTATCTACTGAGCGTAATCGTATTCGGTAAGTCGTTGAGTTCAGTTGCCGCCTTCAAGCGATTTAGTTATTGCCACGGTGTTGCTTATTTTCTAGTTGACAGTTTATGTTTCTTCTGATGAGTTTCGGTTGATTCGGTGGTTAATTGCCTACTTTGGTGGTATAAGGAAGCGTATGTGTGTGTGTGTTTGCGTGTGTGCTACTGACTGTATCGAATGCGATTCATTGCATGCACAGAGCCGTTTCACTTTTAATATCCACCTAGAGTTTCTCTTTTTCTCATGCAATAGTTCTAAATTTATTTCGATTATTTTTGAAATATCCTGGATACAGATACAGGGCTCTGTGTAATAAATCACCGAATAATAAACAGTCCATATTTAAGTCGAAAACTTTAGGAACTGGTTGAAGAATTAATTATTCAGCATGTTTTCTCTTGCTTTCTTTTCCTGGCAGAATTACCGGTGTTCGTTGTTCAATGGTGAAATAAATGCACTCAGGCTACGCATGAGGTTCTGGTTTGACTACTAGCCGACTCACGCTTAGATTTTGCATAGCAGGTAGTAAGACCGAAAAAGATGTAAAGTTAGGTGTGAGGCCAGTAAACTCACGCAGTGAAAACAACATCATTACTGAAACTTGACAGCTCCAAGAAAGAAAAGAAATCGAAGCACACTAAATTACACTGAGACAGGCAGGGAATATAGTTTTTTTTTCTAAAACAGATAAACGCTTCAGTATTTGTGAGGTATCATGTATGCATCGAGCTACCTGATATAGTCTTCAGAGGGGAATTGTTAGGCGAAAATTACTCCCGTCTATTATAGTGTTAACATTACAATGTAGTTCCTGTTGTTTGACGGTAATATTTTCTTAGCATAGAATCGCGGCGCAACACTGTCTGTATACTTTGAAGATACACGCGAAAATCGAATTAATTCGACTTACGATTGATTGTAGAATTAAGAAATGCAAAATCTGAGTAAAGGAATCAGTCAAGCTAAAGTGATTTTTAGCGTAGATATGTGTAAGCTTGTCTCAGCTAAAATCTGGAAATATGCCGCGTATATCTTCCAAGGTTGCTGTGTCCAACTAAATTCTTTCTGATGACTAGACTATTTGAGACACATCGATTAATGAAATTCTTAATCATTGTGATCATTTCAAATATTGTAGACGTTAAGAGAAGTAGAAAATTCGAATGAGTCTTTCAATGAAGATTTTGCTCACCCTGTCTTTCTGAGAATGCTGTATAAAGAAGAACTAGAAATTTTTACATGTGTAAGTTTTTCTTTTCATTTTAATTGTTTAATGTTTCTTATTTTCAGTTTTGATTATGACTATATCTGTGTTGTTATCAGATAATAACCCCATGTCCATGTTGTGTGAAAATATCAACAAGAAAAATGTGAAGAATGAATAATTAGCTGTGTCAAATCAAGTGAAAATCAAGTGAAAAACAATGGAACTATATAAATGAATTTAGGAAGTCGTGTGATTACCTTGATATGATTATGAGCAATAAATTGTGCTCGAAACGTCATCAGTAAATATTACTGTATAACACTGTGAGACTCTATCAAAATAAAAATTTACCCATAATGGAGGCACACTGTTAGGCGTCCAGCAATTGCCATATTTCTTGACTTGAAGGCGGCCTTCGACTCCGTGGATCGAGAGGTTCTATGGCAATGTTTGACTATGAAGGGAGTGCCAAGAAAATACATTGCACTAATCAAGGCACTCTACTCAAACTCACGTAGCTGTTTAAGGGCTTATGGGGAATTGTCATCTGAATTGATAACAACCAGTGGTGTCCGTGAGGGATGTCCACTTTCCCCTTTTCTGTTTAACTTCATCATAGATATGCTAATGGAAGTATCCTTAACCGAACGTAACGACTTAGGAATCGACTTGTTACCAGGGAATAGTCTTATAGACTTAGAATACGCAGACGACATAGTCCTGTTAGGGGAGGACGCTGACAAAATGCAGAGTCTTCTGAACACCTTGAGCAGCAATCTTCGTATGTTTGGCATGCGATTCGCCCCTGCAAAATGTAAGATGCTGCTACAGGACTGGACTACGTCAACTCCAAGCTTAGTGATAGGGAATGAAGTGATAGAACATGTTGACCACTTCACCTATTTAGGAAGTTGTATCAGCACCAACGGATTGATTGGTGACGAAATCACAGCACGGATCCAGAAAGCTAGGGCTGCTTTCGCTAACTTACACCGTCTCTGGCGTAGGCGTGACATCCGACTGTCAACCAAGGGACGTGTATACTGCTCAGCAGTTCGCTCCGTCCTTCTCTATGGCGGTGAGACGTGGCCATTGAGAGCGGAAGACATGAAGAGATTGTCTGTTTTTGACCACAGATGTTTACGATCTCTTTCTCGCGTTAGGTGGTATAATAAGGTAAGTAATGTTGACGTTAGGCGTAGAGTGTTGGGCAAAGAGGGAAAATCACTCGAAGAGGCTATAAAGTTACATAGATTAAGATGGTTAGGCCACGTGCTGCGCATGCCTAACCATCGTCTCCCCCGACGGGCATTACTAGCTGATATAGGTGCAGGTTGGAAAAGAGTAAGTGGTGGCCAAACAAAAACATGGCATCAGTCCATGAAATCCTTGACAGTTAAACTGGGTCAGGTAGGGAGATGCAGACTTCCGGGTTGGGGCCCTCGGGACTCTAAGAATCAATGGCTGGAGACAATAGGTGACATGGCTCAAAATCGTTGTCAGTGGCGCAGATGTATACAGTCTCTGTAATCTTTCATATTCCTTTCTACCATTACTCATTCTCTTTCACTCTTATACTTGTCAAAACTCTATTGATTCTCTTCACTCATCTTCTTGTCTACCTTTGTGTGCTACTTGGAACGTGGCAACTCGAACTCTGCACTTCGGTGCCAAGTTCTGTGTGGAATCCAGACAGACAGAGACAGAATTATCATTCGTTAGGACTTTCAAATTTGTCCTCGATAGGTCTATATTATAATAACCCTCAAAATAAGACACTCAGAGGAACGTCAATGAGGTTTGGAGATATTAGGGGGAAACTGACGTTTTGAATAAACAGGGATTATATGCCTTTTTCTGTTACGTCTCCAAATTTCTCCAGTTATTTACTATTTCCTTTTAAAGGCTTCTCATCTTTCCTCATAATATCTATGTGGGTATAATCGACACACGTTTGTTTCATGTTTTCCTCTAGAGACTAGTTTTGGCGTCACTTTACGATAATAAACATTAGATGTAAAATCAAACAACTATCTCTAAATGGGACTCCAATATTCTGTTAATATCTTTTCTCTATGAAAGTGGTGTCTTTTGCTATGAGCAGTCCATTTGCTTTTTAGTATTTCAAACAAAAGAAAGTTAATGTGCCTTATATTAAGTTAACGGTTATCCACTTTAAGCTCCTGAAGTGGTTAGGATGTTATATATTTTTAGGTTTGATAGTTGATATAACTCTAGTAAGTGATGTCGAAATTCGAGATGAGGAAATGGGCCTAAATGCTTTCTCTTATACTCGTATACGATATTGAAAGGTGTTTTGCGTAATTAAATTATCGAATTCACATTTCGAATGGAAGACGTGTAAAAGTCTGGACATCAATCCCTGTTTTTAGGTAGATAATATAGCTCTTAACTTGTCAAGAAGCTTTGTGAATTCATAAGGTCCTAAGAAATGCATGGCATTTCACTGGCTATACAGATAATTACAACTAGGAGAAATCGTGATAGTCACATGTGTCACTGTGAACTGCAACCTATTCTCTTCTCTGATTTGGCTACCTAAAATATGCTTAGATTTTATTTTCTATAGTTTGGTTTGTAAGGGTTAGTTATATTTTTATGAGTTGATCACGGATTGATATCAGTTAGAGAAGCATTGGAAACCAGGGAGTACTGGACAGCTGTTCTATCCTAATTGGGAATCATCGCCAGTACTCACCCAACACCAGGCTTTGAACACAAGGCAAGCTCGTATACCACTCAGCCACTGGGACCCGATTCATTGGCTAGCTCAAGAATTCTAACTTCTACCAATTCGTGATTTAGCGCGACCCCAACCATTGTCGTCTGTGGGACATCCATCCTCATACGAGTTTGCCTCGTAACTGGAAGGTCCTGAGTTCGAATTCCAGTGGGTGCGTACTGCCGATGATTCCCAAACTAGGATGAAACAGCTGATAGATTTTATTGTTTACATTTATATTACATATCACTTAGAACGTTCTCAAAAGTATGTAAAGTAATGAATTCAACCTTTCTAATTGAAGAATATCTAGGAAGTTGATTTCCTCTTCTCTTAAACCCTTAAAAGTGCCAACTGTTTTCATTTGTTGTGCTGATCTTCCCGCCTCGTGTTTCGTTATGTGATAGACAGACCCAACTGATCTGAGCGATGCATGTTTATCAGGTTCATAGACAATAGTTGCTACAAATAGTCTTGTTACGTATTCATCTACCAGGATTTCCGTTGATTCTAAGGTTGATAAACGCGATTTTTCATTTCCTTTGTCTACATTCGTTTCACTTATTTCTCAACTGTTAGGCTGGCAACAAAGTTCTTTCAAGTTATATAACTTTGAATCATTCTTATTACTTACATTATTCTTCAGGTAAACACAAAGTATATGAATTAAAAGTCAATCTGAACGAAGAATATTCTTTTCAATAATTTCTCTTCAGGTTCTTACAATTATAAAATATAATATTTGTTGTCGTTACAATAAAGGCCAGTTATGTGGCAGATACATTTTTAACGTAGAATAACAGATTAGTTATGGGGGAAATTAATTGCATAAAAAGCTCGATCCTGTCACACTTGGTCGATACTGGACATCATATCGATGTCAACACAGCTTTCAGGGTTATATACCGAATTCCGAAGTCGTTATCACGTACAGTTCGCTTACGTCTTCTACACATAGCTGAAGCTGTTGCAATAAGATCGACTAAACCGGATCAAAAGCTTTTCGGTTTACTTTAACTGGTTTAATTAGTTGAAGTATTGTTTTTGTGCACTTTTGTAACGTTTTGTGTGGTTTTTATGTCTCTGTGTTCAGGTAAATATATTTGTCTGTAATTTAAACAACTTATACCGACATGACACTCACGTATAGTTGTGGACAACCGGACTACCGCTTCGGGTGGATAATGGGATACAGTATGATAACTGAAACCTAAGACTTCATAAAGTTTGCACTGGCTTACAAACCTAAGCCTATAGGGGATGCGGCAAGCCATCGTCTCCGTGCAGTGTGCAAATTTTGTAACACCTCAAATGAGGGGAAAATGCCAGCATCTGGAAACTATGCCATAAATGGTGATTCTGGACTGAGTTATAAGACTGAGAGAGAACCACATCCTCAAGCTTTGAAAGACAACAAAGGTACGATGTTCCCAAAAGTCTGCGACAGTACGCAAAATGTCCAGAAAACCTAAGAAGACAAGCAGTACCAACATTGTAAGATTTGGGTGTGTTGCGTGTTTGGTGAACGCATGGCTTCCAACTGTGGCGAAAGCAAAGTGGAAGTATCTAATTTCACTTGCTTAGTGCCGAAAAATAAGAAGCTGGAGAACTACAGGAAAGAGAAAAAGACTGGGCTTAGTGATAAGGTCTCGATGGCCGGAAACTTTCGGACTCAAATTACAGAATCGTAATTTGGAACTTAAAGGAGTCAAAGAAAGTAGATCCAGCTGCCTCACATATTGATGATCTCTAGGTAGTTGGCTCCATCATTCGTGGAGTACTTCCTGAAAAACAAAAGGAGTACACATAAAAGTCATCAGAATCGGTAAACGAAATGCCGATGCAACGGAAAGCTACCCACGACTGCTGATAACCGTACTGGGGAACGAGACGAAGAAAAGCATTATTCTCAGCAACGCATTCAAGATCGGGGACAAAAAGATGAGAATAAGGCCCAATTGGCCTTCGGAAGATAGAATTAAGGGAAGAGAAGCCGTGGCTGAATTAAGGGCCAGACTAGAAAAAGGTGAAAAAGACCTTAAACTGTTGGCTTTTCGGGTATTGAAGTCTCGGAAACCTATGTTAACCAGACCTCTGTTCATAAGTCTAGTGAACATGTTAGGTCTCTCAGTATGCTGTAAGAACGCGTAAAGTCGTAGGAATAAGTTTCCTGAACTAGAAGTGTTGTCTGAAGGACTAGGACCTGGTGTGATTGCTATCACTGAAACATGGTTGTTAGTGGGTGTAGACTTAACTCCACTGATACCTGCGTACATCTGCATTAGAGCAAACAGAGTAATTAGTTGGAAAAATGGTAGGGTTGCCCTATGCATCCGGGATAACATAGGAATTAGATGAACGTTGTTGGAAGCTCATGACAATGGCACTAGTAAAGCAGAAAGCTGTGTTATTAACTTGAACAAGGGCACTGTGACAATTGAGGTTATTTATAAAAGTACTGCCAGCCAGCTGATATAGGGCTAGGCTGGAAGAGCTAGCGGTGGTCAAACGAAAACATGGCACCAGTCAATGAAATCCACAACAGTTAGTCTAAGCCACGTAGGAAGATGTAGACTTCCTGGTTGGGGTCCTCGGGATGGTAAAAACCAATGGTTGGAAACAATTGGTGACTTGGCTCAAAATCGTTCTCAGTGGCGCAGATGCATCCACTCCTTGTGACTTATGATTTCCAATTAAACTTTTTTGTTCTCCGTTAATACTATTCCTTTGTCTCACACGTCTGTTTACTGTCTCTGTTATGCATTTCTTCTACTTTCTTCTCATGCTTTGTGTGCTACATGGATTGTGGCGACTTGAACTGCCGCACATATGTGCAAAGTTCTATGTCGAAAACCGACCGACCGACCGACTGCCAGTCAAGCTGACGATTTAGTACTAAATCACCTCAGGACGTGGAGTAGTAGAAATAGGTGTCTAATAGTAGGTGACTTTGGTGCCCTACATATTAATTGGGAGAAATTAACATCAACTACTTTGTATACTTGTTTCAATTGGGAACTCATACTGACAGTGCTTGAATGCGCACTTGTGCAGTATATAGATGCACCAACATGATCCGTCCACTATAGACTTGGTGCTAACACATCAGAAGGAGGATGGTAGTGGTTGGCAAAGGCGAAAGAGATGGAAAAAGCATCGGCGATAGGCAACACTAGGCAACTCTTTAGACTCATCAGGGAAACGGGTGGGAGAAGGCAAATCATAATTGAGACTGTGAGAAAAATGGCTCCTTAATTAGCTCTCAGGATAGACGCCTCGAACGCTGGAAAGAACACTTCGAGGAACAGTTTAACTTGCCTACAGCCACACTGAGCCTCCCCGCCATCCAGCACACACCCGAATGGGACATAGACACTGGCCCGCCGTCTGTAAGTGAGGTCACCAAAGCTATCTGTAATTTGAAACGAGGCAAAGCGGCAGGACCCGACGGAATTATTCCGGAGGTGTTTAAATATGGGGGTGACACACTAGTATATAGTTTAACTAAGGTACTAGGTAACGTCTGGGAATCAGAGACGGTTCCATCAGACTGGGGTAAGTCACTTATCATACCAGTATTCAAGAAGGGAGATAAGTCCTCATGTGATAATCATAGAGGAATCAGCCTAACGAACATAGTCTCTAAAATCCTAGGCTCAGTAATCATGAACAGACTAAGCCGAACTCGGGAGGAACAAACGAGGGAAAATCAAGCGGGCTTTAGGCCAGGTAGAGGGCGCATAGATCATATCTTCACTCTCCGACAGATCCTAGAACATAGGCACACTTTTATTGATATAAGAATAAAACTTGGGCACTGTGGTAGAGTGTAATTCCATTATGGGTAAATTTTTATTTTGATAGAGTCTCACAGTGTTATACAGTAATATTTACTGATGACGTTTCGAGCACAATTTATTGCTCATAATCATATCAAGGTAATCACACGACTTCCTAAATTCATTTATATAGTTCCATTGTTTTTCACTTGATTTTCACTTGATTTGACACAGCTAATTATTCATTCTTCACATTTTTCTTGTTGATATTTTCACACAACATGGACATGGGGTTATTATCTGATAACAACACAGATATAGTCATAATCAAAACTGAAAATAAGAAACATTAAACAATTAAAATGAAAAGAAAAACTTACACATGTAAAAATTTCTAGTTCTTCTTTATACAGCATTCTCAGAAAGACAGGGTGAGCAAAATCTTCATTGAAAGACTCATTCGAATTTTCTACTTCTCTTAACGTCTACAATATTTGAAATGATCACAATGATTAAGAATTTCATTAATCGATGTGTCTCAAATAGTCTAGTCATCAGAAAGAATTTAGTTGGACACAGCAACCTTGGAAGATATACGCGGCATATTTCCAGATTTTAGCTGAGACAAGCTTACACATATCTACGCTAAAAATCACTTTAGCTTGACTGATTCCTTTACTCAGATTTTGCATTTCTTAATTCTACAATCAATCGTAAGTCGAATTAATTCGATTTTCGCGTGTATCTTCAAAGTATACAGACAGTGTTGCGCCGCGATTCTATGCTAAGAAAATATTACCGTCAAACAACAGGAACTACATTGTAATGTTAACACTATAATAGACGGGAGTAATTTTCGCCTAACAATTCCCCTCTGAAGACTATATCAGGTAGCTCGATGCATACATGATACCTCACAAATACTGAAGCGTTTATCTGTTTTAGAAAAAAAAAACTATATTCCCTGCCTGTCTCAGTGTAATTTAGTGTGCTTCGATTTCTTTTCTTTCTTGGAGCTGTCAAGTTTCAGTAATGATGTTGTTTTCACTGCGTGAGTTTACTGGCCTCACACCTAACTTTACATCTTTTTCGGTCTTACTACCTGCTATGCAAAATCTAAGCGTGAGTCGGCTAGTAGTCAAACCAGAACCTCATGCGTAGCCTGAGTGCATTTATTTCACCATTGAACAACGAACACCGGTAATTCTGCCAGGAAAAGAAAGCAAGAGAAAACATGCTGAATAATTAATTCTTCAACCAGTTCCTAAAGTTTTCGACTTAAATATGGACTGTTTATTATTCGGTGATTTATTACACAGAGCCCTGTATCTGTATCCAGGATATTTCAAAAATAATCGAAATAAATTTAGAACTATTGCATGAGAAAAAGAGAAACTCTAGGTGGATATTAAAAGTGAAACGGCTCTGTGCATGCAATGAATCGCATTCGATACAGTCAGTAGCACACACGCAAACACACACACACATACGCTTCCTTATACCACCAAAGTAGGCAATTAACCACTGAATCAACCGAAACTCATCAGAAGAAACATAAACTGTCAACTAGAAAATAAGCAACACCGTGGCAATAACTAAATCGCTTGAAGGCGGCAGCTGAACTCAACGACTTACCGAATACGATTACGCTCAGTAGATACGTTCAACTCCTTCAATGGAATACGCTTTCTTATTCTGGGTGAAGCTTTAGATGATGACTGTGAGCTACTCGGGGATTTACCAGAATCTGAAATCTTAAGCGACTTGCTTGCATTAGATGCTCGAAGACGCTTAGCTATTGGCTGATGGTCTTCGCCAATAGCTAAGCGTCTTCGAGCATCTAATGCAAGCAAGTCGCTTAAGATTTCAGATTCTGGTAAATCCCCGAGTAGCTCACAGTCATCATCTAAAGCTTCACCCAGAATAAGAAAGCGTATTCCATTGAAGGAGTTGAACGTATCTACTGAGCGTAATCGTATTCGGTAAGTCGTTGAGTTCAGCTGCCGCCTTCAAGCGATTTAGTTATTGCCACGGTGTTGCTTATTTTCTAGTTGACAGTTTATGTTTCTTCTGATGAGTTTCGGTTGATTCGGTGGTTAATTGCCTACTTTGGTGGTATAAGGAAGCGTATGTGTGTGTGTTTGCGTGTGTGCTACTGACTGTATCGAATGCGATTCATTGCATGCACAGAGCCGTTTCACTTTTAATATCCACCTAGAGTTTCTCTTTTTCTCATGCAATAGTTCTAAATTTATTTCGATTATTTTTGAAATATCCTGGATACAGATACAGGGCTCTGTGTAATAAATCACCGAATAATAAACAGTCCATATTTAAGTCGAAAACTTTAGGAACTGGTTGAAGAATTAATTATTCAGCATGTTTTCTCTTGCTTTCTTTTCCTGGCAGAATTACCGGTGTTCGTTGTTCAATGGTGAAATAAATGCACTCAGGCTACGCATGAGGTTCTGGTTTGACTACTAGCCGACTCACGCTTAGATTTTGCATAGCAGGTAGTAAGACCGAAAAAGATGTAAAGTTAGGTGTGAGGCCAGTAAACTCACGCAGTGAAAACAACATCATTACTGAAACTTGACAGCTCCAAGAAAGAAAAGAAATCGAAGCACACTAAATTACACTGAGACAGGCAGGGAATATAGTTTTTTTTTTCTAAAACAGATAAACGCTTCAGTATTTGTGAGGTATCATGTATGCATCGAGCTACCTGATATAGTCTTCAGAGGGGAATTGTTAGGCGAAAATTACTCCCGTCTATTATAGTGTTAACATTACAATGTAGTTCCTGTTGTTTGACGGTAATATTTTCTTAGCATAGAATCGCGGCGCAACACTGTCTGTATACTTTGAAGATACACGCGAAAATCGAATTAATTCGACTTACGATTGATTGTAGAATTAAGAAATGCAAAATCTGAGTAAAGGAATCAGTCAAGCTAAAGTGATTTTTAGCGTAGATATGTGTAAGCTTGTCTCAGCTAAAATCTGGAAATATGCCGCGTATATCTTCCAAGGTTGCTGTGTCCAACTAAATTCTTTCTGATGACTAGACTATTTGAGACACATCGATTAATGAAATTCTTAATCATTGTGATCATTTCAAATATTGTAGACGTTAAGAGAAGTAGAAAATTCGAATGAGTCTTTCAATGAAGATTTTGCTCACCCTGTCTTTCTGAGAATGCTGTATAAAGAAGAACTAGAAATTTTTACATGTGTAAGTTTTTCTTTTCATTTTAATTGTTTAATGTTTCTTATTTTCAGTTTTGATTATGACTATATCTGTGTTGTTATCAGATAATAACCCCATGTCCATGTTGTGTGAAAATATCAACAAGAAAAATGTGAAGAATGAATAATTAGCTGTGTCAAATCAAGTGAAAATCAAGTGAAAAACAATGGAACTATATAAATGAATTTAGGAAGTCGTGTGATTACCTTGATATGATTATGAGCAATAAATTGTGCTCGAAACGTCATCAGTAAATATTACTGTATAACACTGTGAGACTCTATCAAAATAAAAATTTACCCATAATGGAATTACACTCTACCACAGTGCCCAAGTTTTATTCTTATATCAATAAAAGTGTGCCTATGTTCTAGGATCTGTCGGAGAGTGAAGATATGATCTATGCGCCCTCTACCTGGCCTAAAGCCCGCTTGATTTTCCCTCGTTTGTTCCTCCCGAGTTCGGCTTAGTCTGTTCATGATTACTGAGCCTAGGATTTTAGAGACTATGTTCGTTAGGCTGATTCCTCTATGATTATCACATGAGGACTTATCTCCCTTCTTGAATACTGGTATGATAAGTGACTTACCCCAGTCTGATGGAACCGTCTCTGATTCCCAGACGTTACCTAGTACCTTAGTTAAACTATATACTAGTGTGTCACCCCCATATTTAAACACCTCCGGAATAATTCCGTCGGGTCCTGCCGCTTTGCCTCGTTTCAAATTACAGATAGCTTTGGTGACCTCACTTACAGACGGCGGGCCAGTGTCTATGTCCCATTCGGGTGTGTGCTGGATGGCGGGGAGGCTCAGTGTGGCTGTAGGCAAGTTAAACTGTTCCTCGAAGTGTTCTTTCCAGCGTTCGAGGCGTCTATCCTGAGAGCTAATTAAGGAGCCATTTTTCTCACAGTCTCAATTATGATTTGCCTTCTCCCACCCGTTTCCCTGATGAGTCTAAAGAGTTGCCTAGTGTTGCCTATCGCCGATGCTTTTTCCATCTCTTTCGCCTTTGCCAACCACTACCATCCTCCTTCTGATGTGTTAGCACCAAGTCTATAGTGGACGGATCATGTTGGTGCATCTATATACTGCACAAGTGCGCATTCAAGCACTGTCAGTATGAGTTCCCAATTGAAACAAGTATACAAAGTAGTTGATGTTAATTTCTCCCAATTAATATGTAGGGCACCAAAGTCACCTACTATTAGACACCTATTTCTACTACTCCACGTCCTGAGGTGATTTAGTACTAAATCGTCAGCTTGACTGGCAGTCGGTCGGTCGGTCGGTTTTCGACATAGAACTTTGCACATATGTGCGGCAGTTCAAGTCGCCACAATCCATGTAGCACACAAAGCATGAGAAGAAAGTAGAAGAAATGCATAACAGAGACAGTAAACAGACGTGTGAGACAAAGGAATAGTATTAACGGAGAACAAAAAAGTTTAATTGGAAATCATAAGTCACAAGGAGTGGATGCATCTGCGCCACTGAGAACGATTTTGAGCCAAGTCACCAATTGTTTCCAACCATTGGTTTTTACCATCCCGAGGACCCCAACCAGGAAGTCTACATCTTCCTACGTGGCTTAGACTAACTGTTGTGGATTTCATTGACTGGTGCCATGTTTTCGTTTGACCACCGCTAGCTCTTCCAGCCTAGCCCTATATCAGCTGGCTGGCAGTACTTTTATAAATAACCTCAATTGTCACAGTGCCCTTGTTCAAGTTAATAACACAGCTTTCTGCTTTACTAGTGCCATTGTCATGAGCTTCCAACAACGTTCATCTAATTCCTATGTTATCCCGGATGCATAGGGCAACCCTACCATTTTTCCAACTAATTACTCTGTTTGCTCTAATGCAGATGTACGCAGGTATCAGTGGAGTTAAGTCTACACCCACTAACAACCATGTTTCAGTGATAGCAATCACACCAGGTCCTAGTCCTTCAGACAACACTTCTAGTTCAGGAAACTTATTCCTACGACTTTACGCGTTCTTACAGCATACTGAGAGACCTAACATGTTCACTAGACTTATGAACAGAGGTCTGGTTAACATAGGTTTCCGAGACTTCAATACCCGAAAAGCCAACAGTTTAAGGTCTTTTTCACCTTTTTCTAGTCTGGCCCTTAATTCAGCCACGGCTTCTCTTCCCTTAATTCTATCTTCCGAAGGCCAATTGGGCCTTATTCTCATCTTTTTGTCCCCGATCTTGAATGCGTTGCTGAGAATAATGCTTTTCTTCGTCTCGTTCCCCAGTACGGTTATCAGCAGTCGTGGGTAGCTTTCCGTTGCATCGGCATTTCGTTTACCGATTCTGATGACTTTTATGTGTACTCCTTTTGTTTTTCAGGAAGTACTCCACGAATGATGGAGCCAACTACCTAGAGATCATCAATATGTGAGGCAGCTGGATCTACTTTCTTTGACTCCTTTAAGTTCCAAATTACGATTCTGAAATTTGAGTCCGAAAGTTTCCGGCCATCGAGACCTTATCACTTAGCCCAGTCTTTTTCTCTTTCCTGTAGTTCTCCAGCTTCTTATTTTTCGGCACTAAGCAAGTGAAATTAGATACTTCCACTTTGCTTTCGCCACAGTTGGAAGCCATGCGTTCACCAAACACGCAACACACCCAAATCTTACAATGTTGGTACTGCTTGTCTTCTTAGGTTTTCTGGACATTTTGCGTACTGTCGCAGACTTTTGGGAACATCGTACCTTTGTTGTCTTTCAAAGCTTGAGGATGTGGTTCTCTCTCAGTCTTATAACTCAGTCCAGAATCACCATTTATGGCATAGTTTCCAGATGCTGGCATTTTCCCCTCATTTGAGGTGTTACAAAATTTGCACACTGCACGGAGACGATGGCTTGCCGCATCCCCTATAGGCTTAGGTTTGTAAGCCAGTGCAAACTTTATGAAGTCTTAGGTTTCAGTTATCATACTGTATCCCATTATCCACCCGAAGCGGTAGTCCGGTTGTCCACAACTATACGTGAGTGTCATGTCGGTATAAGTTGTTTAAATTACAGACAAATATATTTACCTGAACACAGAGACATAAAAACCACACAAAACGTTACAAAAGTGCACAAAAACAATACTTCAACTAATTAAACCAGTTAAAGTAAACCGAAAAGCTTTTGATCCCATTTACGTTAATAGGATCAGGAGCTTTTCGTTGTTTACACAACAAGAGCAGAAGTTACCCATTCGGAAAAATGTGTGGAGTAAAAGGTGACATTTCTGAGAAAATGAAAAAGAGGCAATTCTTTTTCAAAGGGGGAAAATCAATTAATATATACTTCACAACAAAAAAATGCCACTCTGCTTTTTCACCTTAGCAAATATTTCACCTAGAAATTCGCTAGGCTCATAAGAAGAAGAATTGATTTATTCGTTTTGGATATTTAACTTTTTTAAAGGCAAAAACGTGGTGTACTAAAACGTACATTTAATGGAAAGAGTATTTGCACCAACAGGATCCTCACAAAGTAACTCAAATGACATACATGGCGCTGTAATATTGGAAATTCAAGATTCAAGTTTTAGGGATCACAAGAGTATTCTGGGGTTCCCACTCCATATTTTATCATGTTTAGCGAAATATAATGAATGGAACGACAATTCTACGTCCGTCACTCCTCCATTTTATTCGTATATTTGTACGTCAAACTGCGGCCTAAATCACTAGGCTCTCAAACCCCTATCCATCAATATGCTCAGACGCTTCTGCATCTCTTATGGTTTTACTAACGCAGTTCTATCAGATGATCATTATATGGGTCTTCACACACATTTAAACGCTGTGGTAGAAATGAAGAAAGAATTTATTCACTAAGTAACCATGTCGAAACTCCTGTATTTCCTCATGTCATAACATCTCCAAATTCTGTGAGTTTCGATTTAAGTAAATATCTTAACGTGTATATCTTTCTGAGTTCATAAATACAGATTTCGGAATGTGTGTTCACCCCCAAGTTATTGATTTCAACCATGGAACAATTCATAATCTAACTCAATTGTGCTTCTGTGTATCTATCATGTTCAACAGCTTTCTTAGTGAAAGGAATTGAGTCATTATAAAAAGCTTAATGAAAGCATCCACAAACGAGTGCAAGATGCCGAATCAAATAAATATGATCCATTCACACAGTTATATAATGATGCGGGCTCATACCTACGATTTTAGTGACACGCAACTCTATAATATAAGAAGCGGGCCCTCTGGAAACTATTAACTTGTAGGATATAAAGAAAGTTAATAATGATATTATTTTATTCACATAAATAAAGCATTCAGGTGATTGACACACTGAAGTTTGGTATTACATACTAACGGTTAGTTCATATTTATGGTAGTAATAAAAAAAGAAATAAGAGGGAAAAAAGGATGATGATTTTTCCCACCCAAATAGGGTAATACTGGGAAAAGATGCTGAAAAAGTTAAATCCAGTTTGCAGAGTACATCAAACATGTAGAAGAAAAACGGAAGTATAGTGATATTTATTCTATTGTTCTGATATACGCAGCTAGACGTCCTTCCGAAGTAGAGAAATCATACCACAAGCTTGTTTTCAGAGAGTTTATACACAAGCTGTCACATACAGTTTTTGATTTTCTTTTTGTTGAAGTTATTCAAACTCAAGAGCCTTATCAATAGAGCGCTTTACCACATGTAAGGGTGGTTCTCTTAAGTCCGCACTATCATATTTACTGAATAGTAGTCAGCACAACTCCCACCTTTTTAATCTGCTAGGCCCTGGTGAAATATTGCCTTTTTTAAAAACTGTGTTGCTGCGTCACATAGACTTCTTTCACATTCACTAGCTAACTCAATGAAATTCATGATATGAACGGCTAATTTCGGTCAACCATTTTGTATGTATCATCTCTAACAGCATTATAAAAATACATGTACAGTGAATATGCAAAGAAATCAAAAGTTTGTAGTCTACCTACTAGATTTTAGACATAAACTTATGAAAACTAAGGGGCGATATCAAAAGGTGCGGAAAACACTACACAGAGGTACATCTTAATATATGTGCATATGCATATGTATAACGCGGTACGTCCAACGTTTGCGTTACATTTTTGCGTGATTCGTTACATAAAATTTATCTTGTTGTAATCCTTGCACAAGTACTCTACTACCTCCATACCTATAACTATTAATTCTCATATCAAATAGTTATGGTTAACCAAAGTAAAAAGCAGCGAACTCAATCCCCTGTAAAACTGATGACTAATTTTAAGTCGTTGATTGCTACATCAAGCGACACACTTCCTACAAATGGTTATAGTGAGCCACATAACTCACTTGTATGTCGTAAGCGTCGAGCTGAAACTGAGGATAAAACTGTACTGACAGCTAGTATTAGCACTACTCCCAAAAATTCAGTACCCTCTGCTCATACAGAAACCCTCCCTACACCTTATGTGCTTATCGAAAAGCTCCAGCCTTCAAGCTCTGTTTCAGTACTATCTTCAGAAATAGAACTTCTAAAGTTGTCTATAGGAGAACTTAAGGCCGAGTTAAGGGACTTAAAAAACAATAAGTCAGTAAATCCTGGAATTTCCGATACCAATACCAAAATCTCCAATTTATCAGGTCAGATCAGTGATATCAGACTGCATGTCTGTGAACTGACACCTTTAACTATTCTCATGAAAACTGTAGACCTTAACAAACTTGACAGTGAATCGATATCTAAGGTGGATAACCTAATTAACTTTGTTACTACAGAAGTAACAAAACGACTAGATGCTAAATTAAATGCTATTGTCTACAACGTTCCGGACAATGAGGCACTAAAAAAGGTACAGCGCATCCTACTTAGTGAAGCGAAAATGCCCAACTCCAAGACTAAGTGCTATAGGCTGAAGAAGAGTCAACATGAAAAGTGTTGTCCTATTCGTTTTCAGTTCGAAACACTGGCAGAGGCCAGAAAATTCATCCACTCCCAACACACCCTATCGCAATCCAGAAATTACAAACTAATAAAGGTTGCGGTGGACAAGACCGTCATAGAAAGGCGCGTATACAATTACCACACTGAGTCTAATTGTGGAATAAACAATAGGACTTTGCAAGCAACAATTATACCCAACCCTTCGAGAGATACCGTAGAATCCACCGCACCACCCCTCTCTAACCACACAGAATTATCTTCTCAGAGAGCGACACCAACCGAAAGGCCGCTAAATTGTAATCAAATAGCCAACAAAACTATACCACCTACCACCGTAGATTTAGACATGTCACTAAATAATCCCGGAAAAAATTCAAAATCCCCCGAAATTCGACCCTGCCCTCTCCTAGCCATAAGTCCATTGGTAAAAAAAGGAGAATATGACCCTCAATCATGCCAACAACAACAATGGCAGTATAAGTAAGCCCACATTCCCCACGGTCAATAGTATTGGCACCCAAAACGTGCGAAATAGCACCATGGCACACACTGATAACCAACGCCACAACAATGCCACCCTCAATAGTAGAAGTGACAATAGTCAGAACTCGACCACCAACAACTCAGAGTATTCACAGTATGGCACACAAATAAATTTTGATCGGATATATGGTATAAGTCTGCTGGGAACTAACCAACAAAGCAGTACACACGAAATCCATACAAGGACACAACTAGTACCTAACAATAGGTGGAATAATAAACCATGGTCATCACAAGGTCCCAATCATTTTTTATCCCCTGCGTCCCTGCCAGCGTTGAGAAAACAGCTGGTAGGAATGTATTGCTCCTAAACCGCTAGTGCTGGCACCTCACTTGCATGAATACAGGAACAGTCTAGTTCACCCGCATCCATTAGGCACACTTGATACATGCACAAGTTCAGGTCAAATAAAGATCCCTACCCACGTTTCTAGCCTAACTAAAAATAAAAGTGCCTTAGCGGATAGCGAATACAGTACTCCAACTCCCAATTCTTCACCGAAAACAGCACACACCAACTCGGTAGACACAGGTGAGCATGATGTTGAAACTCCTCTTAACATAGGGTCGTCATGTCAAACAGTACTACTGGGTGCAGAACCATATTCGGGGCTGATTAACGAACTTAAGTACTTCAAATGCTATTTCAAATCTCATCTTTACCTAATCCTCATAAATGCTAGATCCGTTCTAAATAAACTACCGATGCTCAGAGCACTCACAGTAATATACAAACCCCCTATAATTGTCATCACTGAATCTTGGTGTACTTCGAACATACTGGATGAAGAGATAAGCTTAGATAACTATACACACTTTCGGTGTGACAGGGAAGGTGGTAAGGGAGGGGGTTGTCTTATGTACTTTCTGAATGCACTTACTGTATCACAGCTAGAAAGTAGTACACTTAACATGCCTGAGACTTTATGGGTTAACTTACACTTAAATAACGCAGTATTATTAATCGGATGCACCTGGCACCTTTAGTAATCGCGAGACCCAACCTAATAATACTCTGGAGCAATTATCCACCTTACAATACGATCATAAGATCCTATGTGGAGCCTTTAACTTACCAGAAATCAACTGGGAAATACCCACAGTTCCAACTAAACTTGATAAGTTCTTAGGCACACTGGATATACTTGGCTGGAAGCAGACTGTCACAACCCCTACAAGAGGCGATAACGTACTAGACTTAATCTTCTGCCACAATATAAGTCCCCTTTCTACCCTAGTAGGTTCTGAGTTTTCAGGGAGTGACCACAAAACAGTGCTGTGTGCACTGCCACTTCCGTCAAGTAGCAATGCAACCCATACCCCTACTTCACAACAAATAACTTACAGGAACTACAGTAAGGCAGACTGGACTCTAGTAAAATCAATGCTAAGATCCTCAGAATGGAGTGAGTACTTCTATACTGATAACCTCTCGATAGCTCCTAGCATCTTCTACCGTAACTCAAACACATGCTTAGATGCTGTCATTCCACTCCAAACACTGAAGGTTTTCACACATAGAAAGTCATTCATAAAACCAGAGGATCGTATGACACTGAAGGGACTCTCAGCAAGTTACTTCAAACACCACGACTTTGGCACACTAGGTTTAATACTTAACACCCTTAGCTCCATCTCACAAGCTCGTGATTTCCGTATGAGAGACGAAGAACGCATCGCAGTAGCCAGTCCTACTAGAGTGTATGCACTCACAGAAATCTTAGAGAAGCGAATGAAACGCGAAATTCACAGCATGTTTCTCCTCGTAGACAAAGGTGGGCTATGCACTAATTCTGCAGACATGTGTGAATTATTCAACAAAACATTTGCAGCTAACTGCCTTAAGTCCATAGTGCCGTCACTCGATATACACCCTACTACTAAAATGGCACAAACTCCATCTCCACTCGCACATATGAGACATATGAGAACCACCCTTATCTGTGGGACAGAACTCTATTGCTAAGGCTCCTGAGTTCGAATGGCTTCTGCAAAATAGGAGAATAAATAAAAAAGAAACAGAAGTTGAAAATTGCCTACAGCCGAAGTTCAAATACACACTCCTCGAATGCAGGCACATGGTATGAGTCCGCTACTTCAGAAGGACACCTAACTGTATATTTCAGAAAAACAGTAGATATTATGAAGACCCCCTTTTTCTTCTACATAGTTCACGCACTTTGACTTTTGTCTTTATCTTCTTTTCAACCTATATAAGTAGGTAAAATTATCACCTTTCTTCACTTAAACTAATTGTTCGCAAGAAAGACTGTAGAACTCCATTACTAAAACCTATCGGGAAAAAATAATTTAAAAAAAAACAAAAAATAATGAACCCCATGATTGTTATATATTTTGAATTATTAACACTTATTATATACTTCGGCACCTCTCTGGCGGTTCCCTTGTGTCTTCTTCTCTTTTCAGGCACTGATACAGTGCTGCTATCTTCTACTTATTTGGAATATTGCTAGCTCACCTGGTGAATAACGGAACCACCTCTATCATGAAATCTGCTGACAAAGGTAAAGTTGGTCTCATATACAACTGGAAATGTCACAATTATGATGTACTTACCGGTGACTTTGAAGTTTTATAGATTTTCAAACACTTTATGAATCATTCGCTTATAATATATATATTTATTCCTGTTTATGCAGGAACATACCAATTGTGCAGGCATGGATAAGTTATTATATAAATTACAGTTTGTTTGTTCAATCTAACATTAGAGTCAGTCAGAACAGTCTGCAAAATAGTCTGTCTGTGTAACACATAAAGAGATATAGAAATATTGTCTTCGCATTAACAAAAAACCCAGACTTCAGATGAATGTGATACAAATATCTGGGAAAAATAAAGCTTGAAGTCAATTCTCCTATAAAACTTTGTTGTGAACAGCATCCTTGAGATAAAGTTTATTGATGTATTATTTTGAGTCAACAATGTATTTATTCCATTTTTGTCAGCAGTCTTATCGTAGTTTTATAATAGGAAAGAAATTTGATCTTTGATACGAAAATTAGATAAGGTAGTGTTAGATTGTTTCACTGCATCAAATGGGGTCAATTCTAGAACTATCCATTTGCGCCATTTGCGTCAGCATGGCAGACTGTACATGTAAGTTGAGTAATGCATTGAAAACTGTTTGAAAACCAGTTGTTTCTTTATATCAGATCAAGAATACTCCTTGTACAGAATGTTGGCCAGCGTTTTCAAGTGGTTGCAACGGATCGTTCATGGAATTTGAGTTTGAATTTACTTAAATGGTCATTTCAGTTTAGATGAAGGGTTGTTCGACCTCGACCAGGAGATATATAGAAGTGCAGGCTCAGGATATAATAACAGAAAGAGAAAGTATGTAAACATGAACAGGACGTTAATATTTTATGTATATATAAATGTTTATAAATGTATATGATTGTATAGTAAACACTACCTATAATCTAGTTGTTTTTCATGTATTTTTGCGAAGTCTTAGAGTTTATTTAGTGTCATAATATTTAGTAATGAGTTTAGGCGTTATAGTGTTCTAATAGCTCATGCGTTTTAGAAATAAGTGGTGCGGTGTGATTGGCATAGTCATTAGGATGAAGCAGTTCATATAGCAAGCGTTTGAAGGTTATAATAGAGTGACAGGTCCTTATTTCTAGGGGTAAACTGTTCCAGATCTTAGAGTACATGACTATGAAGAAGTTTGCACGGAGTGTTGTCTTGCAGTTTTTCCTAGATACTGTGCACGTTTGGTTACGAAGATTGTAAGAGCCTTCCGGTGAGAACTGTATCTCCTTACTGTCTGAGAATGATATTTTATGCAATATTTTAAAGAAAAATGTTAGGTTAATGCTCAGTCGTCTCATCCAGAGTTGGTCGATACCTAGAGTTATACACCTTGATGTGTAGTCCTTTTCGCAGTCAAATCCTAGTAGTTTAGACGTGAAGTATCGTTGGACACTTTCTATTTTAAGTTTGTCACTTACGCGAGTGCTGCTGAGAATAAATGGACAATATTCAAGTAGTGGTCTGACACAAGTTTTATATAATAATAGCTTCGCCTCGTAATTGTGGAAATTCCTGAGTATGCATCCTAAGAGCATCCTCGATTTACGCGTCTGTGTCGCCACTTGCTCAGAAAATGTCAAGTCAGTAGAGTACCTGAGTCCTATATCAACAACACTTTGGAGTTTAGGCAAGTCGATAGATTCAAGTACTAGTTTAATATTTATTGAGGGTGCACCGAAGCATATCCAACCACATTTTTTGAGGTTGAATTTTAGGTTCCATGTGGAAGACCATGCAGTTACTCGATCTAGTTCTTCCTGAACAGCTTTCTGAAAGTACCCTAAGTCAGCACAGTGGAATGTGTAAGCTACTTTAAGATCATCTGCAAAGATGAATGGTTTACCAAGTGAGAAACAGCTGCATATGTCGTTGACATATAGAGTGAATAGGAGGGGGCCCAAGACGCTACCTTGAACTACTCCAGAAGTGACTGGACTAGGTTTAGAGTTTACAGAACCCAGTTTAACTACTTGGGACCTATTGTTAAGGAATGATTCAATCCATCCTAATAATGGGTTACTTATTCCTAAGGAGTTTAGCTTATTTATTAGAAGCAAATGGTCAACATGGTCAAAGGCTTTGGATATGTCGAAGTAGATGACAAGTACTAGTTGTTGTTTGTCACGGCTGCTAGTTATGTAGTTAAAGAAGTCTAGGTGACATGTCATGCATGATCTGGATTTTAGGAATCCATGTTGGTTTGGACTTAGAATATTGCAGCTGAGCATATGTTTGAGGATATCATCTTTAACTATTCGTTCAATGATTCTAGATACTATGGGTGTAATATTGATTGGCCTATAGTTGTTGACTTCAGTTTTTGATCCGGATTTGTGTTTAGGTACTATAAATGTCGTTTTCCATTTATCTGGATAGGTTTGGCTTTCTAGGGACATTGTAAAAATCTTAAGTAATAAAACGGAAATGTCAGAACCACCGTGTTTATAAAGATACGATGGTATACCGTCAAAACCGGCACTACTAGAGCCTTTAAGAGCATTAACGGCTTGGTTAATATTAGAGTAAGTGAAATGAACTGTAGTGATTTGTTTCAGCGTTGAAGATAAAGGGAGTTCTATTTTAGATTGTAAACCGAGAAGTGGACTTGTAGGCTTAAGGTAGTTAGCTGCAAACGTCTCATTAAACAGTTCACACATGTCTGCATGTTTGCTGTATAGTTTGCCCTTGTTTATAAGGAGAGAAATTTTATGGCTTTGGCGATTCATTCGTTTCTTTAGTATTTCTGTGAGAGCACCTACTCTGGTGGTGCTGGCTAGTGCCGTGCATTCTTCATTTCTCATACGCAAGTTATGAGCTTGCGAGATGGAGCTAAGAGTTTTATGAATGACTTTCTATGTGTGAAAACCTTCAGTGTTTGGAGTGGAATGACAGCATCTAAGCATGTGTTTGAGTTACGGTAGATGCTAGGAGCTATCGAGAGGTTATCAGTATAGAAGTACTCACTCCATTCTGAGGATCTTAGCATTGATTTTACTAGAGTCCAGTCTGCCTTACTGTAGTTCCTGTAAGTTATTTGTTGTGAAGTAGGGGTATGGGTTGCATTGCTACTTGACGGAAGTGGCAGTGCACACAGCACTGTTTTGTGGTCACTCCCTGAAAACTCAGAACCTACTAGGGTAGAAAGGGGACTTATATTGTGGCAGAAGATTAAGTCTAGTACGTTATCGCCTCTTGTAGGGGTTGTGACAGTCTGCTTCCAGCCAAGTATATCCAGTGTGCCTAAGAACTTATCAAGTTTAGTTGGAACTGTGGGTATTTCCCAGTTGATTTCTGGTAAGTTAAAGGCTCCACATAGGATCTTATGATCGTATTGTAAGGTGGATAATTGCTCCAGAGTATTATTAGGTTGGGTCTCGCGATTACTAAAGGTGCCAGGTGCATCCGATTAATAATACTGCGTTATTTAAGTGTAAGTTAACCCATAAAGTCTCAGGCATGTTAAGTGTACTACTTTCTAGCTGTGATACAGTAAGTGCATTCAGAAAGTACATAAGACAACCCCCTCCCTTACCACCTTCCCTGTCACACCGAAAGTGTGTATAGTTATCTAAGCTTATCTCTTCATCCAGTATGTTCGAAGTACACCAAGATTCAGTGATGACAATTATAGGGGGTTTGTATATTACTGTGAGTGCTCTGAGCATCGGTAGTTTATTTAGAACGGATCTAGCATTTATGAGGATTAGGTAAAGATGAGATTTGAAATAGCATTTGAAGTACTTAAGTTCGTTAATCAGCCCCGAATATGGTTCTGCACCCAGTAGTACTGTTTGACATGACGACCCTATGTTAAGAGGAGTTTCAACATCATGCTCACCTGTGTCTACCGAGTTGGTGTGTGCTGTTTTCGGTGAAGAATTGGGAGTTGGAGTACTGTATTCGCTATCCGCTAAGGCACTTTTATTTTTAGTTAGGCTAGAAACGTGGGTAGGGATCTTTATTTGACCTGAACTTGTGCATGTATCAAGTGTGCCTAATGGATGCGGGTGAACTAGACTGTTCCTGTATTCATGCAAGTGAGGTGCCAGCACTAGCGGTTTAGGAGCAATACATTCCTACCAGCTGTTTTCTCAACGCTGGCAGGGACGCAGGGGATAAAAAATGATTGGGACCTTGTGATGACCATGGTTTATTATTCCACCTATTGTTAGGTACTAGTTGTGTCCTTGTATGGATTTCGTGTGTACTGCTTTGTTGGTTAGTTCCCAGCAGACTTATACCATATATCCGATCAAAATTTATTTGTGTGCCATACTGTGAATACTCTGAGTTGTTGGTGGTCGAGTTCTGACTATTGTCACTTCTACTATTGAGGGTGGCATTGTTGTGGCGTTGGTTATCAGTGTGTGCCATGGTGCTATTTCGCACGTTTTGGGTGCCAATACTATTGACCGTGGGGAATGTGGGCTTACTTATACTGCCATTGTTGTTGTTGGCATGATTGAGGGTCATATTCTCCTTTTTTACCAATGGACTTATGGCTAGGAGAGGGCAGGGTCGAATTTCGGGGGATTTTGAATTTTTTCCGGGATTATTTAGTGACATGTCTAAATCTACGGTGGTAGGTGGTATAGTTTTGTTGGCTATTTGATTACAATTTAGCGGCCTTTCGGTTGGTGTCGCTCTCTGAGAAGATAATTCTGTGTGGTTAGAGAGGGGTGGTGCGGTGGATTCTACGGTATCTCTCGAAGGGTTGGGTATAATTGTTGCTTGCAAAGTCCTATTGTTTATTCCACAATTAGACTCAGTGTGGTAATTGTATACGCGCCTTTCTATGACGGTCTTGTCCACCGCAACCTTTATTAGTTTGTAATTTCTGGATTGCGATAGGGTGTGTTGGGAGTGGATGAATTTTCTGGCCTCTGCCAGTGTTTCGAACTGAAAACGAATAGGACAACACTTTTCATGTTGACTCTTCTTCAGCCTATAGCACTTAGTCTTGGAGTTGGGCATTTTCGCTTCACTAAGTAGGATGCGCTGTACCTTTTTTAGTGCCTCATTGTCCGGAACGTTGTAGACAATAGCATTTAATTTAGCATCTAGTCGTTTTGTTACTTCTGTAGTAACAAAGTTAATTAGGTTATCCACCTTAGATATCGATTCACTGTCAAGTTTGTTAAGGTCTACAGTTTTCATGAGAATAGTTAAAGGTGTCAGTTCACAGACATGCAGTCTGATATCACTGATCTGACCTGATAAATTGGAGATTTTGGTATTGGTATCGGAAATTCCAGGATTTACTGACTTATTGTTTTTTAAGTCCCTTAACTCGGCCTTAAGTTCTCCTATAGACAACTTTAGAAGTTCTATTTCTGAAGATAGTACTGAAACAGAGCTTGAAGGCTGGAGCTTTTCGATAAGCACATAAGGTGTAGGGAGTGTTTCTGTATGAGCAGAGGGTACTGAATTTTTGGGAGTAGTGCTAATACTAGCTGTCAGTACAGTTTTATCCTCAGTTTCAGCTCGACGCTTACGACATACAAGTGAGTTATGTGGCTCACTATAACCATTTGTAGGAAGTGTGTCGCTTGATGTAGCAATCAACGACTTAAAATTAGTCATCAGTTTTACAGGGGATTGAGTTCGCTGCTTTTTACTTTGGTTAACCATAACTATTTGATATGAGAATTAATAGTTATAGGTATGGAGGTAGTAGAGTACTTGTGCAAGGATTACAACAAGATAAATTTTATGTAACGAATCACGCAAAAATGTAACGCAAACGTTGGACGTACCGCATAGTCAGTTTGTTCATTCTGCATCTCTTATGTTTCACGTCAGCACCTGTGCAAAAATGCTACTTATCTTACACAATTAACGCAATCACTTATAATTCCCGCGTGAAATTGACATGCCGTATTATTTCAATTACAGTTTAGGTGTGACGCTATATCTTATGACATATTCGGTCGAAAGCAGATCTCAAAAATTATCTATTCCCCCATTTGTGCATTTCTTTTATAATGTTTCCCTCACATTAACCAGTATTCAATCTGTTTCTAGATTAACAAATCATATCATATATTCTATAAAATCTTATTAGTGTACATATGATCATGCCTATAAAAATGGCTGGTTTCTGTTCCAGAAATAAATTTATTATTATAAACCAAATTAGTACTTTTGAATTCATTTATGCTAACATTAACCAAACTATAAGAACTCTCAAAAGCTGGAAAGGTTTTAGCACTGACAGTATATCATCCCATTTTTATAAATATGGTGGCCCTGACATTCCTTAACTTACCCGGATATGTGGAAAACAACACTTATTATTCCTAAACACAAATCAGACTCGAAAACAGAAGTCAGTAACTACATGCCGATCAGTATCACACCTATCGCATCTAGAATTATGGAGAGGCTAGTTAAATAATAATAATAGTATATTCTCATTTTTGTACATGAGGGACGCCAGTTTACAGGCATCATCAATTCGACAAATTACACATACGATTAGTCAGTATAGTTAGTAATGATAATTTAATAAGGTACATATTTATTCCTACAAATGTAGGACACACAAGTTGCATAGGCATGGATAAGTATTATTTAAGCGACATATTTAAATTACATGATTTACGGTTAAATAACATGGTTGCTGTCATTTTATCTTTAGTTTGTGGGAAAAATCTGATAACTGGTGATTCAATGGGACACATCAAAAATATAGAGATATTGACTTCGCATTAACAAAATAAACCCAAGCATGCGTTGGATGGATTACAGATACTTGGGAAAATTAATAAAGCTTGAAGTCAATTCCCTCATAAAACAATAAAATGCGTCTTACAATAATATATTCTCACTTTATGCACATGAGGGACTCCAGTTGACAGGCATCATCAATATGATAATAATGCACATATGGAGTAAACATGTTTAAAATTTTTCACTAACACAAAATATATATACAAGGGAAGATAATGGAATATATTAAAGATAACCTCCTCAAGCATATGCTTAACTGCAACATTGTTAGTCCGAACCAACATGGATTCCTAAAATCCAGATCATCTATAACATTCCACCTAGACCATGTTGACCATTTACTGCTTATACATAAGCTAAACTCCTTAGGAATGCGTGATGCACTATTAGGATGGCTTAAATCATTCCTTAACAACAGGTCCCAAATAGTTAAATCCGGATCTGGAACTTCCAAACATAGCTCAATCACTTCTGGTGTAGTATAAGGTAGTGTTATTGGACCCCTCCTATTTAAACTATACATCAATGACATATGCGCTTGCTTCCCACACGGGAAACCATTCATCTTTTCAGATGACCTAAAAGTAGCTTATACATTTCAATGTGATGACCTGGGGTACTTCCAGAATGTTGTGCAGAAAGAATTAGATAAAGTGACTGCTTGGTCGTCTTTATGGAATCAGAAATTAACCTTATAAAGTGTGGTTGGATTTGCTTCGGCACACACTCAATCGACTTGAAATTAACGCTTCAATCTGCTAACCCTACGACTGTAAGAAAGACTACATCTCACGGTGCATGATCCAAAAACTTGACTCACTTTGGACAAGACGACTTATTATAAACCTAATATTCTTCTTTAAGGTCCTTCACAAAATATCATTCTCAGGCAACAGGGACGTACAATTCGCACTGGACGGCTCTTACGATCTGCGTAACCAAACTTGCACAGTGACAACTCAAGCCTTACAGTCAACACTCCGTGAAAACTTCTTCACAGTGATGTATTCTAAAATATGGAATAGCCTGCCCCTAGATGTCAGAACTAGTTCTTCGGTTATAAGTTTCAAACGCTCTCTGTACAGACTGTTTCACTCTACTGATTATATAAATAAACTATTCCTAAAACTAATTAATTATTAGTATACTATAGTGCCTATAAAACGCGCATAAATTCCCTAATTACTCTATAAACATTGAATAGACTAGTCGCACAGATGCATAAAAAGACTGAGCAGTAATAAATAATTATGTTTACTAGGTGGCGATGTACGACGAATATTACTATTATTTAAACGCAAAAAAATCTTGGTACAATATGGCACCAGGAAAGATGCGCCACACAATAATAATAAAACAACATAGATCAAAAGTAAAAATATAAGTAGAGAACGGATGAAGAACTTCATCTAGAGGGGAAACAGACACACTTAACAGGTTCCAACAGTATTCGTCAACTATTCCCAGGTAAGGAAGAAAGAAGAAAATTTCAGCACGTTCGCTATAGATTACGATTCTTGGCCATATGCGACAAGGTTTCAAGACATCGGACTCCAATACGGGAGACGTGACGAACCAACGGATGCTAACCCACCCCATATATCCTTCATCCCACGACGCCACGTCATGGGGTGACCACCCCTCCTCCTTTTCCATCCCGTCCCAGGGCTAGCGAGCAGGGACCTGTACGGAAGCCTTTGGGGTGACATTCGCAGCACATGTCCAAACCACCGAAGCCGGTGTTTCCAGATGACGACACTCAACAAATGGTGATCTCCACTGTTTTCAAACTCACGCCGCCGAACCTCAGAATTACTCACGAGATGATGCCATCGAACGAAAGCAATCCAGAGGAAACAGCAATGATCGAATACACAGAACCGCCGAACATCCTCAGCTCCGAGAGGCCAGGTTTAAAAGGCATAGAGCAAGACAGCCCTCACCGAAGCATTGTACACTCGACCTTTGACAGTCAGGCTAACGTCACGACAGCACCAGAGGTGACTCAAGTTAACCTGTTTCATAATACGGTTGGAAATCTCAACCGTCGCACAACTACCCAGATACACAAACTTATCGACGACTTCAAGCAGTTCACCAGTAAGAGTGAGTGCAGGCACATGTTCCTGCCAATCTTGCACTTAGACGGCACAAAGCACATACCATACTTACAGACACTGATCGCCAACTAATAAGTGCGATTCGGGCAACTGTATGCCATCGCACAGTAAGACGATATCGTCTGAATACTGGAGGTCGCAAAGTCTTTCTCCAGGAGGCAGGTCTACACCGCCAGCACTACTCACGTCCTTGAGAGCTGACTCCAAAATATCATCGATTGTAAAGATGGAAAGAAATTGAGAGATCGGGCAACCCTGTCTAACCCTACTACTGACTTGGAACAGCGATGATACCTGGTTGTATGCCCTCACTCTACCTGAAGTATTTCTGTGTATGGCTTTCAGAATATTAACAAACAGCTTCAGAGCACGGGTCTGTCGGACGAACCGAAGGTAGCACTAATATCAAGAAACACAACGATTGCTTGCCTGCAATACGTGTGGCTGTGTTCCAATGACCGATGAAGGGTGAACACATGATCAGTGCATCCACGAACTGAACGAAACCAAGCGTGCTCTTCTCGAATCAATCCTTCACGTGTTTTGCACAGCCTGTGGAGTAAGACAGCAGCCAATATTTTAGGCGCAAATGGTAGCAGATCGACACCCATGTGATCGTCACATGAATTACGTCGACCCTTTTTAAAGATAGCGGCGATAATGGCTTCGTTCCATATCGGTGGTACACGCTGTCTCCCATACTTTCCTGAATAAATCAGTTGTAGCCGTAGCGAGGGTCTCGCCACCATCTTTAAAAAGAGCCGGAGGTAGATTGTCTTAGCCGGGTGCCTTATGGCGTCATAACACTTTGAGTTCCTTACAGATCTCCACTTCGGTTGGTGGGTCGGTAATAACTGAGCAAAGGGCACTGGAGCTAGTGATAGCAGACACTGAATCTGGTAGCCAGATAAACTGTTTCTCGAAATGCTCTGCTCAGCGTTCCAGGCATCTTTTCAGGCTGGCAGTTGACGCGCCATCTGCCTCACAGACCGTCTCGATGATCCCTAGTTTCTTGCTGCCGGTGGCTCGGATGAGCTGGAACAGCTTCCGACTGTTGTCAGATGCAGCAGCTGACTCCATCTCACATGCACCTTCTGACCACAAGGCTTCAAAGTCCTCACGTTAACTCTGTCTAATCTTGCACGTAAGTGCCTTTCTCTTATTACTGTATTCTTTGCCAGCCGGAATGAACCGGCGTCCATCCGGGAGTTGCCGGGAGCTTGCCGAAACCCAGTGGTTTTTAGTGAAGCATTCTTTTAAGCCGCGAGCGGCTACTCTCATCATCCGCATGGCGTCTTGGAGATGAAGCCAATGTTCATCTATACTACTTGGGGGATTGCTAGCAAACAGTGATTGTAATTCATTCTGGTATTTTAGAGAAGTAGCAAATGCTTCTAATTTGCTCACATCAACGCTTAGACTACGCCTTTTGTGAACCCCACCAGATCGCAAGACGAACTCGGCACACATTAACGCACGATCGGAGTCCAGGCATGTGCTCCAGAAGGAGCGACAGTCTTGTATGCATCCTCGCCACCGGAAACTGACAGCAATATGATCGATCTGAGTCCAAGCTTGATTCGCACAGGGAGGACGCCAGGTAGCGCTACGGCGATGGTTGTGCCGGAAGTTGGTGCTGGCTAGAAATAGGTTGTGATCCGCGCAAAGCTGCAGAAGACGGTCCCCATTATCTGACCTGCGACCATGTAAGCCCCAGTGACCACCCAGACGACGCGCAACCGATGCATTCAAGTCCTCAGCCCGTACTGCAATATCCCTGGGACTTGTCTGTTTCAAGAGATCGCTCAGTCAGTAGTAGAAGTCATTATCAGTTGCATCTGGGCTGCAGTCCGTCGGTGCATAGGCAGAGATAATAAACAGACACCGCCTATCTGGCCTAACACTCTTTACTTTCGTATAACCTTCCAGCCTAACAGCACATAAACGACTGTTGATGGGGATCCAGTCGAGTAATGCAGCTTCGGCTCTAGCGCTTAATGCGACACCAACATCAGCTACGCCGGATGCCGACGCAACATGGTCCCCAGACAAGCGCAAGCGGTACATACTACTAAAACTTTCAGGTGGAGAGGATAATTGAAGCTTTTCATTGTGATCTTGAATATGGGTGTCCGAAATGCAGCAGACATAGACAGCGAGGCTTTCCAGTTTTCTCACCAAGCCTGCCTGCTGCCTGATTTGTATCAGTGTCCGAAAATTGTAGGTGGCCAGTTTGAACGCGGCACGTGGTTTCAGGATATCTGTGTTAGTTGTCGCATCGGGGATAACCATATTAAGGGCTACTCACTAACACCTCAAAATGGCACGTATAGACTGGGAATTCAGACAAAGGCGAAGGGCTGTCGAAAATGAAATCGTCAAGGTTAGCAAAGGTAAAATTTAGGAGTTTATGTATAAAAATAAAAGTAACGTTAGAAAGAGATGCGTTACTTGAGACATCAGTGTTGCTCGAAAGTATTGTCACGAGCGCGTGATAAGTTTCACTGATAGTTTGTTGCTTAATTTCATTTCTTGTGTGAAGGCTGAGATACTACCCGAGCGCCCAAACAAAGGCAGGTGGTACAAAAAATATAAACATATATGTGCAAACATTAAGGTCCTATTCGTGTCCAAATACTTTTCCTTTCCTCTATGGTACCTTGCTGCTAGCCTCTTCTCTTCTATTTCCCTTGTAGAGAAGGTTGCACAGATCTACGGTTAGACTGAAGCTGAGCAAGGACTGAAGTCATTTACTTGTGCATCATCCTCCAAGGTTTTGGCTAGTAATGACACAGCTTCCTTCAAAAATCCACTGTCACCATATCAGGACGCTGTATAACATCCCATGCAAGCAGTATCCATGGTCTAAAATGGCTTACAAATATCTTTCTACGTGTTAATTAACTTACTCGCATGGAACAACCATGCGGCAAGAAATGGCGGTTTCGGATAACCTCACTGCAGTAAAACAAACCTGCTTGACAATGACCAATATTAGTCTGCATTCAGTACAGTTCACTTCTGGTGTTACTTACGATGAAAATGCTGGCAAAATTATACAAATCAATCACTTAATTTTAATTATAATCCAATTTGGATATAAATCAAGAACAAGATACGATGCCATACAGTTATTTGGAGGAATCGACTTCAAGCTTCGTTCACTTCCCAAGTATTTGTAATTCATCCAACACATACTTGGTTTTTTTGTCAATGCGAAGACAATAAATCTATATTTCTTGATGCGCTCCATTGAATCACCAGTTATCAGATTGTTCCCACAAACTAATGTCAAAAAGGACAGCAACCATGTAATTTCACCATAAAACAAATTTATGTAATTTAAATAATACTCATCCATGCCTGTTAAACTGGTGCGTCCTACAGAGGTAGGAGTAAATGTACTATATTATGGACAAATCCTGTGTTTCAGGGCTTTACGCGTCACTTGACTTGTGGCCTGACTAATCGTTTGGATTATCACTTCAGATTTCTTAGCAGAATTTCACATTTTTAATAATACAAGGATATCATAGAAACTCTACACCAGTAAAATATGGGAAGGGGTACTGATCAGTTTTAGAGGCTGAGGGAATTAACCTGTTCCTAGGATACAGTGTCGTGGATTTCAAGTAAGCAGAGATGAAATAGACTTCACAGGCTAGGACTTTGCCAAAATGTAGGGCCTGTTGAACACATTGTACAGAAATCTTGTTAGGGCAAATATTCCCATTTATGCATTTAGAAGACAAAAAGATTGACCCAAGGAATGTTTTCGACCTTATCAATCGAATCTGTGTGAGTTGCTCTACTCTAAGCAATCAGAGTTTATGATCACGAAAGCTCAACCTAAACGATCCTGTTTCATTTACTAACTGACGCTAAAACCCGCGACGATGTGACGGTTGGGCATCAAATTAGCAACAACAACAACAAAAAATAAAACCACCACTGAAACTCACAGCACAGAGGAAACAAACTTATTATTTACTGGAATACATAAGACCCAACAGTTTGAGCATGGAGTGAAAGATTTCGAGAAGGCTGTCAATCGATATGTCTCCATTCGACGAAAGTAAAGGCAAGCGTGGGGACATGAAATGTTCACACAGTATCTGGAGCTTGCAAGGCTGTTTAGATTGCAAAAGATATGCTGTGGGAGTGTTGAGAATCCATGTGCACAGACAGACTGGAAGTAGTCGACTTAAGCAAATTTCCTGGAATGAGCTTGTACTATTCACCTCCATTCCTACTACAAAACAGAACTGATGAAGGTAACCAACCAACCAAAAAACAACAAGGGTCAATCTCTATCAACGGGAGAAAATTGAAAGAGGTTACTGCCTTTACTTATCCAAGAAACATCTTCTCAATTACAGGCAGCACGAATGAAGATGTAAAAACCAGAATCGGAAAGGCAGGACAGAATATTCATCACTCTGAAATCACTTTGGAGATCTAGGGAAAAATCAATCAAGAACCTACTGCTGAACAAATATGCCAAGGAAAATGGAGATAGACCGGACATACTGTGAGAAGACCATCGAGTGATATCCCACGCCACGCCTTTTGGTGAAACCTGGATGGGGAATGACGACTTTGGTGTCTGAATGTGACGTGGAGGACATGAAAGCTTATGAAAACTTGTGGAGCAAGCTAAGGAGGGCTGAAGAAAACAGAATTAATTAAGGGTGTATTGTTGAAGGCCTATGTTCCACTAGAAACCCAACGAATTAACAAGAGATACTCACTGATGCAACTGCCTGGCTATCGAGCCATATACTAAGAATTAACAGAAGCTGGAACTGATGGCTCATTGGATTATGAACACGCTATTTAACCTGAAGGTTGTGGATTTGTTCGTCGAAGGGGTCATGGGCGTATAATTCTGCGAAGCCGCAAGCAAGAACGAAGCAGCCATCCGCTACCTCCTAGTTCTCAATGGTTCTCTAAATTATGTCGGTTCACAATCAGACTTGAACTAACCAGGTGGATTTTTATTTCTCAGTTTCTTTTCGATTTTCACTTCCAGCTGTGGAACTTACTTTTCCTCGTGATTGACACACAGATATGCGTAAAATAATAATCACTGGATATATTGATCACTGTGTACTTCAGACTATCTAAACCATCTTTGTTCATTCGATTTCTAGCTCTATCTAGAAGTTGTTGGTTGCATTTAAGACGATAACGAGACTGAATAACATATTGGACTGACATGTAACTGCCAATCGAAATGTTGAAATTTATACAATTCACACTTGTAGATTTCAAGTGTATTTCAAAATCATCATCTTCTGCACCTCAACCCCAACTCCAATAATAATAATAATTTGAAAATTCATTAACTCAGACACAGTGTTCATTTGAAATTTTCAATATCCTGCCACTGTATTCTGGATACATGAGTGTAAAATATGCTATATTTTTGCCAACTCTGAAATGTACTGCCATCTGATTCACTTGCTCATCACAACCATATGGAATACAACTATCTAGTGGCGCTAAATCTGCATCATCTAATACAACACAATAAAAAATGAAAATATTTTCCCATTTGCATTCAAGCCAATATTCATGAATTTACCTCGATTAAACAGACCATGTTCAATGGGTTCAATAATAAATATACGAAAGCGTAATTGCTCTCTTTGTTGCAGTGGTACTCCAGTGGATAAGGTGACATAAAGTTGAGACCGTCTACTTTTACACATAAATTAAATACCTAGGCGTCATTCTATCTGCTGATCTCTCCTGGTCGTCTCATATCTTGGCGATTTCTAAGAAAATATTCCGTCTTACCTTCTACATCAAGAAATTAAAACAATCTGGTATAACCCAACCCTTACTCCTACAATTCGTTAATTCTCGCATTCTGCCCATTATTCTCTATTGTTCCCCCTTAGTTTTTCCGGGATACTGAAGAAAGACTATAACATATTACGCAGGATGTTAAAGGTTGTCAGCAGGGTAAGAAACGTGCCACTTAACCAGCTTGTTAATATTCTGGTTGACAGGCACATGGACTCATGTGAAAAATGGGCCAATTCCATTTTATCTAACTCACACCACCCTCTTCACTCACAACTCTCCCCTTGCATCTCATCAGGCAAAACCAGAAGCCTATATAGAAAACTATATGCTCACACCAGCAAGTACAAACATTCAACCATACTCTACTTAGCTCGTGTTCTGTGTGATAAAGAAAGCATTAGGCGTGACACCTATAATTCATTAAATAGTCAGTAATAAAACTGGATCTCGTTTTTCCAACTCATATCATTTATAGGTACAACATTCTCTTTCATTTCCTTTTCTTTCTCTCTTTTTCCGTTATGTGCCGCTTTGTTTCTTTCTCTCGCTTACGTCAGTAAATATGATGGCACCTACTTTTCTAACACCTTCAAACACTGTTCAACTTTGGCTTTGCTACTGACATGCCAATATGTTGTTGTCATAATGAACTGAGATTTCCTTAATCTATGTAGAATTCTATTTATTGATAATGTACTAACTGGATGCAATACTGTAGTAAAAATGCTGAGAATTCCATTGTGTATCACAAGTACTGTTTTGGAATAAAGCAAATTATTCTTATTATTAAGAATGATCAATACACCAGATTTTGAAACTTTACTATATGTATTACCATTATAATTATAGATAATAATAATAGTATTGTTTGGATGATGTGAAATCATTTTAAACATTCATGATCCACCGATTACATGTTGAAATGTTATAGTATTTTTACATCTCATTGGAATTAAAGTATGACTAGTCGCCTGGATATCTTTCTTCTGACTGTCAGTTATTCCAGTGTCCATTTCACAAATTAGACGGCAAGTAAGTAAATTTTCATTTCCGTTTGACACTGTGAGATCCATATTATTATCAGTAGTAGGGTGAGTAGTATGATGTCTTATCCTGAAATAAACCGACGGTTTTAAAATAGGATAACATATTATTATTAAAAATTGATATTGATATTTTAATAATTCACAAAAATGTATAAGGTTAATAAACGCACACATAACTGTAGAACCAGAAGAGAAGATTATCGAAAAAGATATTCTTCGGTCAATTACTTGGTTTTTCTAGATGTTTGAATGAATATTTTCGTTGTATTGGAATCTTCTGAGCAACATTTGCCTTGAATATACTCAACGGGTATTTGAAATGCAGCGAAAGGCTCAGAGAAGCAAAGGCTACTGTTGATTTTATTCACCAGTGTCCTGAAACAAACTACTATCCTGAATCTTATTGGAAATCTCAACGTCGTGACAGAGTTCGGCCTAATGATGAGACACTCAAACGCCATATCCGTAATCAGATCGGCTCAATTCAAACATGTATCACCGACTTATCGAAGAATGTCACGGAAAGTTTCTATTCTGTCTATGAACTACCAGACAACTAAAAGGAACTTTTTGAGATTATTTGGATGGAACCATGAGTAAAAGGAAAGCAAAGAAACGTGTGAAGCTACTACAGATTCTGGAGAACATGACACCTGAAACAAGGTCGCCTCCAAACCGAATTCGTTATGTGTATAATTTTTCAGGTGTAGTCCTTGATGAAGTGGATCTACAGGTTCTCTCGAATGGCCCTAAATTTTGTAACAGTCTTGTTAGTATTAATAAAATGGATGCACAAGCTCAGTTTGAAAGTCTCTATACTCAAACAGAAGGCCTAATACCCTCATCAACTGAAGATGTTGAAAGGCTTAAATCAACTCTGGTCGATAGTTGCTATACAATTATAAGAACAGTAACCGCAACTCGGATAGTATTTTCACGAAAACAGATGGAGAAGCCCTAGATATTCACCAGGGAAATTGATAGTATATAATATCAAGACGGAAAAAGGGTTCAGGAGTGGTTATCATAAACAAGGCGGATTACTTCGGGAAGATGAATACTATTCTCAGTGACAATCTAAAATTCGAAAAAATCTTCTCTGCGTCTGATTGAAAAGATAGAGAAACAGTTAACTGAAACACTGAGAAGACTGAAACAACAAGGCTTTATCTCACATAGTCAGTTCACGTCACTGAAACCAACTGGAACGTTCACACGAAGATTATATGTGTGAATTTCTTCCAAAATAATTTAGGGACGATAACCAAACGTTTACTACAAAAATACAGTGACGCGCAAATTCCGAAAACACAGGATTTGTCTAAAATACGTACTATATTGAACATAAAATATGAAATACAATATACAAACCTCAAATTATGAGCTGTCTGAAGCTGAATTCCGTCTGAAAGCATAGTCAGTTTGAGTCAATAAGTAAAAAACAGCAGAGCTTTGTCATAGGCAAGGGCGAGGGTATACGCTATGACGGTTTAATTTCTCCGCGCCTCAGGTTTTCTCGTCTTTCATTGGCTGGAACAGTGGTGGCTAATTTGATATTTAATTTGTCCTTGTTAGGTGATGTCGTTGCAGGTTTGTGTGCTTGAGGTATGCGTTGTTTACAAGCATATTTGATGAAAATAAATGTAAAATTTGAGTATTCTAACGTTTTCTTTTACTTATTTGGGCATGTACAAGGCTTGGCTTATCATACACTCGGTTTGTTGGCCTATCGGTTGCTGGCGATGTCAAGGAACCCGTGAGTTCTTTGGCTTTTCTCGATTTTAGGTTATACGTGTAGCATTTGATCGGTGGATATTGCTCAGTGATGTATTTCAATGTTGCTTTTTCTACGGAATTATATTGAAACAGTCGTGAGACAGATGGATACTAATTGACAAAGCCTTTTTAGTTTATTGCAGGTAGCCAATGCGAGTGAGAGCATTATTTATCCTGTAATATTGTGTGCATAATTCTATTTTTGTTTACTCTTCCACCTTTTGTAGTTAATAATGTGCTACATAAGTGTCAACGATGGACATGGTCTCGCAACTCGTGCGCATCTGAAATAATAATAAATAATAATAATAAAGCGGGAGAAGTAATCGCACAAATGGACCATTTTCTTAATATGTAAACAAACTAATGTTGTATTATAATAAATATGAACTTTTCCTGTAAATCTTGTCTTTCAATTCATGTATTCGCTTTGTGAGCACGGCATGCTAGACCGGTGCTCCCTAGGACTTGAACTCGTTACTATACTTAAGTGTAATTCTGTAGGAACACTATCGACCGATTTGCGTGGTGAATTATAAGTAGTTTAGTGGCCCTTAAGTCTCTGTCTACAGTTACGTGAAAACGTCTCATAGTCATACGCAAGTCTGTAGGGAACAATGACAACAATAGGTAGAACTTAGGCACTGCATTGCAGTTCCAGTTCGTATACGGTTAGGTGTATTCCAAATCAGTGTATTACTAATATTTAAATTAAATCGTTATGGCAGTCCCTATGATAACGGGTGTTAACGTATACTGTAAAATTAAGTTTACACATAACGAATAAATAAGTAGGTTGAGCCGTAGCAGTCGTAGTAACATTCCGCTTACGTTTAATTATGCAGTCAAATAAATCATCAAGTATCATTGATAAGTCTGACATCTGCATCTTTTCATGCAAAAAAAACTTAGTTTCACTCAGATAGAATAAGAAAAGTATTGTAAGCAGGATGTTAAATCCATTTCATAAAAAAAAATAAGCAAATGTCTTTACACAATTGTTTTTCGTAATTATTTCGCCCATGTTGAATTGCTGTGACCAAGTAGACTGACATTACCGGATATCTGTAAATAAATGAACAAAGTGTATGTTTTTAAATCGCTGAAGTAAGGAAGAAGTAATGTTAAAGTTAAACGCTTTAAATTTCCATACCTTTGCTGAAAAAGGTTCATTTTCCTTTTTCATTCTTTGGTGATGACAGCATTCTTCTGTATTTTTTAATGTCACACAGAGATTGTTCGTCTAATACAGTATAGCAGCAAGCAAATAATAAGTGTTAACTAGTAAACCATTCACAATGAACACTGTACAGAAAACTTCATCACATCTTCATTTTAACCAACTTTTCCTTCACGCACAGAAGCATGCAGTCACTACATACACTCAAGCATTGTAACCTGAACATCACAAAATCCCTATAGATAACTTCTTTCATAATAAATGATTTAAACATATGAGCCATAAGTGCATCTTCCATATCCTTCATAGCCAGAAGCAATTCATTAATGATCTCAGAATATCTTAGTGATCTGAACACGAACGATTGTTAAGACTGGGATAACTTATGTAACAGGTGCAGTAGTTGTAGGACACACCTGCTAGCTACTAATCGACAGAAAATTGATACTAATTTTAAGTAGTCTGACATTTCAGGAGGACCATCTGCAGTATTCTTCGTAACCCCATGCACACTGATATACACATAATCTGATGCCATTTTTGACAATGAACAATTAAAGCCTTCTGACATTCCAAGTGCAAATGTCAATTAAACTAGTATCATGTCTTCGCCTAAGCAATTTTAAATGGGAACTTCATCAAAGTAGATATAATCACCAGGAAATGCAGCAGCCTGTCTCATTCATTGCATGATCTCTTCCATGTGCTATGGAATATTTCAGTCATCACAGATGATAAAAGAAGTGTCTGACATCCTCAAAACACACATCAAACTTATGTCTCTAGGCTATTTCTCTTTCAAATGCACGATTCTCATAGAATAACTGGGATGAAAACAGCCATTGCCTGCAGTCAATTTACAACCTTAAGATCTGAAACAATTCACAAAAAACAATGCCTAAATGCTCTAAAACCCTAATAATGGACTTTTTATGCGATATTTCTTCAAAATGATGACTTTTTTATTAGTAATTCGTCCAGGCTGTCATGACAATTTTACGCATTACTACGAACACAATACACAAAAATATTGCATTTTTCGGCTACAGAAGCCTAAAACTAGTCAAATAGAATCTATTTTCAAAATACTGAGCGGTTAGAACGTCTCTATAGGCATGAACGCGATAACCCATGCAATGCGCGAAAACACCTTTTCATAGAATAGTAACCGCAACTCGGATAGTATTTTCACGAAAACAGATGGAGAAGCCCTAGATATTCACCAGGGAAATTGATAGTATATAATATCAAGACGGAAAAAGGGTTCAGGAGTGGTTATCATAAACAAGGCGGATTACTTCGGGAAGATGAATACTATTCTCAGTGACAATCTAAAATTCGAAAAAATCTTCTCTGCGTCTGATTGAAAAGATAGAGAAACAGTTAACTGAAACACTGAGAAGACTGAAACAACAAGGCTTTATCTCACATAGTCAGTTCACGTCACTGAAACCAACTGGAACGTTCACACGAAGATTATATGTGTGAATTTCTTCCAAAATAATTTAGGGACGATAACCAAACGTTTACTACAAAAATACAGTGACGCGCAAATTCCGAAAACACAGGATTTGTCTAAAATACGTACTATATTGAACATAAAATATGAAATACAATATACAAACCTCAAATTATGAGCTGTCTGAAGCTGAATTCCGTCTGAAAGCATAGTCAGTTTGAGTCAATAAGTAAAAAACAGCAGAGCTTTGTCATAGGCAATCCACGAGTTATTCAAACAGCGCACGAATGCCAGACACACAATAAAGGGACACGGATAAACAATGTTCAACAGTTAAGGATACACGAATAACGCATATACGGTAAATAATGTTCGACTATAAGAAAAATAATTATTATACATCTAATGGATTAGTAATACATTGAGTGAGATAAACTTCAATAGTAAAAAAGACTTGGTTAAGAATGTCCACACACAACTCACACTACTTGCTCGAGATAAGTAGTATACGTTAAACACACAAAAAGGAATGACAAGAGGGAAATAGGATTGAAATTAACAATGTGGTTCATCATAAGTGCACAAAAATGGTTTACCACTTCGACTAGTGCTAGATACGTTAAATTTAACATAACATCCCGTCAAACTCTTACAGCTTCTACATGCCAAGCTGGTGAAACACAGCATCAAAGCCACCTTTTCATTTGTTGAAGGAATAAAAGATATAAATGTTGACAATAAATTCATGATATTATTTGACGTATCTTCATTATTCGACAATGTACCACATATGGAAGCAGAAGACTTTGTATGCAAAGAACTCATAAGACGAAACATCGATGTTGGCACTCCTATATCCTTCATGAAAGAGCTCCTCTTGGAATGCACAATGAACGTCCACAATTTATTTCATAAGGAACTATGCAGACAAATCGATGGTTTGGCAATGGAGTCACCACGGGACCCATTCTAGCCGACATTTTCCTAGTGAAACTAGAGAATGGGCCTCTGAAAGATGTAACTGATGAACTAGAATTCTACTGTTGGTACATGCATGATGCATTTTTGATTCTATAAATGAGGATGAAGCAAAGAACATCCTGAACAAATCTAAAGATGTTCAACCTGCAATTAATTTTACCGTCAACAAAGAAAGAGACTCTATCTAGTATTTCATTTTTAGACGTCCTCATGACCAGAAAAAGGGGACAGTACAATATGAAGAAGTGGATATAGAAAACCTACATCAACTGACTGTCAGTATACTCGTTTTTTCAGCTTTGTGCCTTTGAAACACACACGCAATACGATAAAGTGTTTGGTCCATAGAGGAAGAGCAATCTGCTCTGAAGAATGTCTTAATGAAGAACTTAATATTATCAAACAGTTGTTGAATGAGAACGGTTATCCAGAAAACTTCATCGATAAGAATATGAATCGAAAATCAAGAAAGGTCAAAGTACCAATAGTTCGGAAAAGGCTTTATTCTTACAGCTTCAGTTCCTCAGGGATAACATCAGCGAGATTTTAATAGGACGCCTTGGAAATGCAGTCAAAAGAGCATTCAGTGCTGCTGAATTCCTCTGTGTCTTCAAAACCACTCGTATTTTGCATCCCGGGGTGAAAGATTAACTGTCTAATTTCGCCTCTTCTACGTGTATTTACCAATTTGACTGCTCCTGTGTAGCTAGTTAGTTGCATAGGCCATACAATTAGGCGTGTTTCTCATCGGATTTCCGAAAATCATCCTATGTGGTTAATTGAGTAAAGGACAAGCAAAATCCATTCATAGCGCTATTCTATCTCATCTCGTCGATACAGAAAACAAGACTGATATTAACGACGCGGCTTTCAAAGTTATCTACTACATACCAACAAACCTCAACTTTATCTTAATAGTTCCTCTACTACATATTGCTGAAGCTGTTGGGAAAGACATTTAGAAATCTAATTTATTAAGCCAAAAGAAGCTGGTTCAGACATCGTCCTTACCTTGGCCATCTCGGTTCGAATGATCCCCGATTTGTTGTGGAAATTTCCCTAATTTAATTTGATATTCTATTTGCTGTTATATTTGTATGCCTGTTCTAATTTATGCATCTTTAGTGAACTGTAATTCCATTGATCTTACTTAACAAATCGGTAGTATTTAAAAACACCAGTATTGTTAATGACGTGTATTCTAGAATATATATATAATATTGTGGAGCCAGAAGAGGAGATTATCGGAAAGGATATTCTGCGCTCAATCTTTCCTTTTTCCTAGACGTCTGATTGAATATATTCGCTATAAATAATGCGCTTATTTGTATTACAAAAGAAATTCATTGTTTAATTAGGTTAAACATGGCGGGATTAAGAGTCATTCAAATATTTGTCAAGTATAGTTTAACGAGTATCGAAACATGGATGAATATATTATGTTACGTTTATATTAATTATAGTCATAAATTGTACATATGAGAAAAGCTGTGCATTCTGTATTAATAATGTGTATCATAAGTGAAGAGGTATTGATTAGTAGTCACGACATTATTATTATTATTATTATTATTCGATTTTTCAGTAATTAATCCTTAAAAATGTTGGACAGGCTGATGGTCTGTACAACTTATGAATTAATGTCGAGTATTATTATACAGTGGTGGTGGTGTGATACAGACAATGTGTTCCTAAGGTATATGATTCTCACATATTCCCTCAATTCAATACTGCGTTAGCAAGAGAACACAATACATGTATATTTGAACACCGTATTTCATGTCATTCAATTTAAACCAAAATCACACACTCAGTGATTGGTTACAGGATATAAACTGTATGCATATGTAAATAGCTGTTTGATCACTTGAAAATATACTTTGGCTTCCGTGTTTTGTCTTCTGCTGTTACAACACCTTTTCACTCTTAAGCGGAACACAGGGATTCAACAGTCCATCTCCATTTCACCTCGTTCTCCAAAATCTCTTCTTGGGCTGACTCCACGACTGCCCGAAAACTGTCTTGTTTATCAAACCAGATCTCATCCATGTCACCTTCGAACCGACGCCCAACTCGCAGTTTCCTATTCGGGTTCCATTAAAGAGCCTGGCATGCGATGTCAATCGACAGTCTCTTCATTGTGTGTCCTATCCATTTCCATAACCTTCTGCATACCTTTTGGACGAAAGCTTCGTGGCTGGTTCGTCACTAGAGTTACTCGTTGCTCATGGTTTCTGGTCTTCAGTATGGAGCTAGAAAAGGCAGCTGTTGATAAAAGACTACAGTTGGCTGTTAGATGGATGGAAAACAGTGATTCATGTACACTGAAGAAACGTCTCTATCCCCTCCTTCAACCTTAGGTACACCTCCAACGTATAACTCAACTGTAACCAATATTCTCTTATCAGTACTATCTTGTGAATTTTTTCACGAGACATTAACTCACATCATTTTCTCAACTGACGTGTTGTTGTCTACAGTGTTCATCTGCTCTATAATTTATATTGATATTTGCCTCTATGCTCTAACCATTCACATCGAAATTTTCTTAACGTTTTTCATACTACGTCACCTCGGTCAGTCTCAGCTGACTGGTCTTCATCACTTCCGTTACCATTTTGATTACTCATTGGTCACTTTTCAAATATTATAATGATGTAAGAAATACTCCACACTAATTGCTTTATATTATTGTGTTAATAGTATGATAAATATGTTAGAGATTGCTACTAGCTCACTAGTTAGCTGATGAAAAAGGGCCAGTAGAGGGTTGTATATGTGCCGGTGGCATAGCAGTAAAGTGCTCGCCAACCATGCGAGTGTTCCGCATTCGATCCCCGACCACAGACACACTCCTTTACCTCCTTAAGCCAGTAATAAGACTGGTAAAGACGGAAGGTTTGGCATGAGGCTAGCAACCACATCCCGAAAACATAAATAAACACCACTGCTGCTACTGAAACTGCAAGCTGGCTCTAGCTTGAAGCCCCATGTTCAACTGTAAAAGTGAAGGGATAACAGAAAAGAAGGTTGCATGTAATATTGGCGATGACAGTCCATTTTTATATATAACGAGACTCTAAGCCGATTGAAGAACAAGGTTAATAATGTGGGCCTTAAAATTCATGGGATTTTTCAAACAGTTTACTGACAAACAAGAAAACTTCACAATATGCAAATGGAAACTAAAAGTCGAATATATGGCCAAACCAAGTTCACTTTTATATAATTTAAAAATATTTGAGCATTGCATGGTATGTGATATTCATGATCATACTAGTTCTTGTAGTACCTATTGAATGAATGAAAATGACGAAACGATATTGTTGTTACTGTCTCTTCTCCACATGCTACTGCTAACAGTCTTATCAAAATTGTAATGTTAAACGAGAATTTACAAATTCCCATCCAGTACTGCAGAGTGACTTCATTACCCTTCTTCAGAATGCGGTAAGTCTTATTTTGTCAAGTCGGCCACTTGCGTAAAGATAACAAAACCATGTGTGTATTGTTGGATTTGATAAGTGCGTGAAATTATGAAAACAGAATTTTGTTTACAAAGTCAAATCACTTATCCTGACTGTGTTGAATTTCTCACTTCAGAAGGGAGAGGTGGAGGCTGGTTGGGACTAGGTCGAGTTCTGTCCTAGTCTACATATCTTATCTATCCTCTACGATTCATTCTACTTCGGAAGTAGAATCAGACTTCAGTGAGCTGCCTTTTCTAAAATGCCTAGTTAAGAGGAAATTATTATTATTATTGTTGTTTCCTTTAATTCCTAAAGGAACATAGGGCTTCAGCCGTGCGTCTCCATTGAGTTCGGTTCTCTGCTAGAGTCTTCACTTGGCTCCACGTCTGCCCACACATTTTCATCTCCTCTTCACATCACCTCCTCCAAGTCACCCTTGGACGACTAACTCGCCGCTTTCCTTTCAAGTTCCACTCGAGGGCTTGTCTAGTGATGTCACTTGATGGTTTCCTCAGAGTATGGCCAATCCATCTCCATTTCTTCTTGCCTATTTGTTTCACAATCGGTTCCTGCTGGGTTGGTTCGCTCATTGCCAGAGATCTCTGTTGCTGATCTTTTCTGGCCGGCTGGCCATCTGATCTTGAGTATTGAGCGAAGACAACTAGCTTTTAATGAAGGTCTGTAGTTTGTTTGAGATGCTCTTTATGACGCGCGGTGCAAGTCTCTGATCCGTATGGTAGCACTGACTGACTTCACATTGGAGTTGAAAATTCGGACCTTATTTTGATGCTTGAGAGTAGTGAAAGCTTGTCTTGCTTTTCCGATTCTCGCTTTGATATCCTCGTCAGTTCCGCTTGTAGTTGAAACGATGCTTCCCAGGTAGGTAAAGGGGGTTGTTTCTTTCAGGTTCCTCCCATTTATGCTGATCGTTGTCTGTTGTTGTTGTTCTTGTCCAGGAATCTTGATTACCTCTGTTTTCTCTATGTTCACCTGAAGTCCTATCTTTGATGCTTCTACTGCCAACTTGTTGCTTTTCGCTTGCATATCTTCCAGTTTGTGGGGAATCAGACATATATCATCGGTGAAGTCCAGATCCTCCAGGTTTTTTGTGTGAGAGAGAACGAATATTATAATATATCTATACTCAGGAAGAAAACACACTTCAACAACAAATGTTTAGACTTAAGGAAACAATATTCAGTTAGGAGACTCTTTTCAACCAATTTATTATCAAGCTGTACAATCGTATATATGTGAGTTTTTATAAGCAATTATATCCAGTGAGGGAATTAGATCAAAGGTGTGAATATATGAAATAATAATAGCATGAAATGCAATGAAAATTAAATTGTTTGTTATTGTAATCAAAGTTATATGTCAAGTAGCAAAACATTTAGTGTCAGAAATAGAATAATCCATAAGGTGTAAAGATGTTGGAAAGGGTGCATATTGATAGGATTAGGAGGCGAATGTAGATTGTTACGTAACAGGTGCAAAATTTGATAAGATAGAATTCAATATTGTAAAAAGGAATTTTTGGATTTAGAATGACAAGTGGGACAAGCGGAAACAATTCAGAGTGAGAACAGTAATAACAATAATAATTCTAACCGTAGTAGTAAGGGAAAGGTACATATAATAACTAAGCAAACAAAATAAATAAATAAATGTCTATCCCTCTACTGCCAAGGCAGAAGTAGGGATTGTACATACTTCTTTCGTACACAAAGGTCTGGCTGGCTTAAATTCGCGAATGACCAAGGCCTCCACTGTCTTTAGAAGTCTACAACGAAGAAAACGCGGGTAACAAATTATCACAGATTCGGTAGAGAATCTTAGAACCTTGGTCATGGTTGGCGGAGTGACAGGAGTCGATCAGATGTTCTAGAACAGAGCTTCGTACACACTTAATTTCCCCCTTGTAAAACCATGCTGCTGGAATATGTTCTCGTATCTGTGTGGAAAGCGTCCTCTGGCTACGGCCAATGTACCTTGCTTTACAAGAGCAGGTGAACTGGTGGATGCAAGTGGAGGCAGCCAGACGGGGGAGCTTATCTTTTACAGAGATGGAGAACAACGTGCGACTGGTGAATATCATTTGTAATTTCGCTGCAAAGAACCTCCTACTCACTGCTTTAGAGAGACTGTTTTCGAGTATATCCTAAGCTTGATCACCTTTGAATTCCAAGTCCATGAATAAGACTTTCTTTGGAACTGAATCGGTGACCAGTTTAGACTGCTTATCTTTCGTGTAACTGTCAACATATCGGTTAGGATAACCGTTTTCTGCGACCGCGTCTTTTTGGAAGTCAAGCTCCGAGTCATCGCCATCACAACTACAAATGTTTCTTAACCTAAAGCAGAGTGAATGAATTCGGTTCCTTTTCCTGGAGATAGGCACCGAACTATGAAAATTAGTTAGTTGGCCGTTCCATGTGGGTTTCCAGTAGATGGGTCTTTCAAGAGATCCGTCATCACGTCTACTAAGGCACACATCAAGAAACGGAATACTTAGTTCAGATTCCTTTTCTACGGTGAATTGTAAAGAAGAAGAATAGCAGATGTTGAAAGCAGACAAAACATCATCACTAATTACGTTATTATCACAGATAACGAAAGTATCGTCCACATTTAAATGTCGAAATGACCGATGGTTTGACTAAGTTGGGAGTTTTCCAGCTTTGCCATAAAACAGTCAGCCAGGAAAGGACTCAGTAGTGATCCCATCGCAATGCCATCTCTCTGTCTAAAAATCTCATTATTGAGGATGAACTGAGCATTTGACGTGCATCCCAATAAATATTTAGGCTTCGAATCATCAAACCCCATCAGCTCACAGCTATCCATTGTTTCAAGTCTTCTTAAACGAGCACACTCTTTGATAACGGATCAGAAGGAATAAAAAAAAGAAATATCAAACATTACTGAAATTCTCAAGAAAAATCACTATTCAAAGAATTTCATTACCAAAATCAACATCAACACTGAACATGGTTGAAAACGTATTCCAAAGACATTCGTCTCAACAGTTGTCATTCCATATATATCAGAGACGTCAGACAACATTAGGAGAGTACTTAGTTAATACGACTTCAGGGTTTCCTCCAAAACACCACAAATACTAATTTAACAACCATGTGCGTTTTAAAGACAGAATTCAACAGGTCTCACGGTCTAACTGTGTCTATAAAGTAACAGGCTTGGAATGAGATCCAGTAAGCACCGGATTAATTTCCAGAACAGTCAATGTAATCAGAAGGAATGAACGCCATACAGTTTTCATTTGACTACTGAGAAATTCAGTGAAACTAGGAAAGCTTTAAAAATCATGTGTTTACATGTCATAGAATCAAACTATAAAACTGATTTGACAGTTTTGAAATCACCCTGAAAAAATTACAGAAATCACAGTGAACTTCTCGTATCAGAAGCACTTCGGATTGTCTGAAAAGGATTATTGGATTAAGTCAGAATCCGAACTGATATCAACATCTCCCCACCACCCCTCCCTTCTTAAGTGAAAAAAAACAATACATAGATGGTTTTGTTATCTTTACGTAAGTGGCCAACTTGACAACATAAGACTTACCACATTCTGAAGAAGGGTGATGAAGTCACTCTGCAGTACTGGATGGGAATTTGTAAATTCTCGTTTAACATTACAACTCTGATAAGACTGTTAGCAGTAGCATGTGGAGAAGAGACAGTAACAACAATATCGTTTCGTCGTTTTCATTCATTCAATGGGAAATACAAAACCTTTTACGGTAGTAAATAAGCAATAAGAAAATGTTTACAAAACCATTATAAATATAGTGAATTCATTTGACGAGATTTGCAGAATTCGTGGAGGGTATACAGAAACTTAAAAGTGTAAATTTTTTTCCTTCACGTTCCTCAGTGGAACATAGGGCTTCAAGCTAGAGCCAGCATCAAGTTTCTGTAGCAGTGTTTATTTTACAGGATGGGGTTGCTAGCCTTATGCCCAACCTTTCCTCTTCACCAGCATTACTTCTGGCTTAGCGAGGTAAAGGAGTGCGTCGGCCGGGAATCGAACCCAGGAATATGTGCATGGTCGGTGAGCCTCCTAACCGCTATGCCACCGACGCATAGAAGCTTATATTACCAATGGTTAATATCAAACCAGCGCCTTAGACCGCTCGGCCACTCCACCGACAACCGGGCCAATATTAATGGAGTTTAACAATTAAGCTATGAAGACTATATATGTCCAAACGAAGTTCACTTTTAACAGTTTGAAGAAATTTGGGCATTGGGTATGTGATATTCATTATAATGAGTGTCTTTGTACTTCCCAATGATTGAAAAACAAAATGATATTCTTTTTACTGACGTTTCTCTATTTAATACTGCTAATATCTTTATCAGATCAGTGATATTGAACCAGAATTTACAAAATCTCTGTTTATATGTAACAACTAAATCATCGTTCCTCAGCATGGAGTTACTTTTGTGTTGTCAAGTTGGCCAATCGTTAAAGATAACAAAACCAGGTGTAGATGACTGTTGGATTTGATAAGTGTGTATAATTATCAAGGTAGCGCGTGTTTACATAACGAAATTGCTTATCACATTCATGTTGATTTCGTCATTTCAAGGATGGGGAGGCGGGGTGTTGTAACCAGGTCAATTTCTGGTTTAGTTCATCATTCCTATTCAGACAATTTGGATTCCATTTGATCATATGAAGTACTTCTGACGATATTAGACGTTATTTGTGATTTCTTAGATGTTTCTGGATGGTGATTTCAATACGTCAAAATCAATTTTGTGTCCTGATTCTAGAGCGTAGCGTGTCGACCGACGGCTGATGATTTTTCAAGCCTTCCTAGTTCAGCTGAACTTCACAGTGGTCGAACAGATGCCCCGCGGTGTAATTTCTTCTGGTTTTGATTTCTCTATGGCAATGTTTGTCCGATGTATATAGCGTCACATTCCAAGCGTTTTATTTTAAGAGCACAATTAGATAGAGAATCTTTTTGAGATTTTGTCCTCTGTATGGACAAGGTTGCTTCTCAGTGTGTCCGGTATTTTCAGGAAAAATCTGATGTCCTGCTTATTCAATACTTTTCTGATATCGTCTCTCGTCTCTTCTCTATGTGGAATGGCAACTGTTGAGGCCCATGTTTTCGGAATACGCTCTCAACCATATATAACGTCAGTATTGATTTTGTTGATGAAGTTCTTTGGGCAAATATTTTGCTTGTGAGTCTCATTAATGTTTGATTTCCCCTTCTTTTGTTTCCCATCCGTTATCAAAGAGTGTGCTCGTCTGAGAAGACTTGAAACAACGGATACCTGTCAGTTGATGAGGGTGATCATCCGATGTCTAAATGTTTGTTGTTGGAGTGAGTTTTCTTCCTGAACATGACTATACTAAATGTCCGTTAGAAGACTGTTAAAAATAAATTGGTACTAACGGATACTCTACAAAGAATAATTTATTTAATTTGAAGAAAGACACGCCCCTCAAATTCAACGAGCTGCTGGGCCACTGGGTTCTATTCCAGCAATCTCTTCTTGTGATCCAATAGTCCTGCGTTCCGTCTCCGGGAAAGTAGAGTCATGGGTGAGGACTGATGAAGCACGTGTAAGAATTCAGCTAAATATCTCCAACTTCATCTACCACAGAAAGCATAAAAGTAAGTTACTCTATTTAATTAATTCCTTCAAAATTGAACAGAGAACAAAGTGGATGCATAGAAGCAGAATTTGAATTTATTCATTTCATGAGTTCTCTTCAACTGTTATACACCTTTCAGAAACTGTAGCCTAGTTTTTTCACTCTGAAATAATCAATCGTTCCCTTTCTCTCTCCCTCTCCTAGATTGCTCTGATAACTAAAGCTCTTACTTATTCTAACCAGACAGAACATTAGTGAACCTGATTATCTCTAACAGTATATAACGGTGAATAATTCGGTGGATAGGGACTAGCAGTGTAATCCACCATGATGCGCGTCTCATCCTATCTCGGACTAGTCAGCTAGATGTACCTGCATTCGCCAGTCAGTGATAGTGTTCCCACTGACACACGAACCCCTTACCCATCATTTCAAACTCTAAAGGTTTATCCATTGGACCACTTGAGCAGCAGGAATCATCCCTTGTGCAATAAGTGTCAGGTATTATTCAGTTTTTAAGTCAATGTTGATGTTTCTGTTGGTGTGTCTGACTGAGATGTTTGGCCTCTGTTGACAGGACAGCAATTTTGATCAAACAAATTAACAGAAAACTCAGAATTGAATTTTGAAAACTAGAGGTATGTAACTGTTTTGAATAGAGATGCAGATATACACTCAGTTGTGTATACTTTCTGCCTCAGATTATTCAAACCGTCAGATATCCAATAATCCACAGGAAAACACGGTGATACACAGAAGTCCTCCCAAGTGCTTTTAATTGTTCGCTTTTCATTACTTCATTTGTGAGAGGGATATAAGGCTTCAGGATTTTGGAGTTTCAGTAGTGGTGGTGTGGATTTGAAAGATCTACTCGTAACATTCCCTCTTTTTCAGGTCTGATGTTAGCTGGTGAACTAGGTAAGGTATCAGAATGCATCGGCTGGGAGGCAAACCCTAACCTCCAACACGACTGGCGACACTTCCATCATTGAACCCCACACTCTGTATTGTCAGTCACTGATAAATACGAATAGATGAAATCGATTTCAATAGAAGCTTCATCACTAGTGCGTACAACATTTGCATTCGCCTCTATGAGTGCGAAACTTGTCACCGGCTTCACGAAGACCATTTCAAACAGGCTACGGCAGACTCTTACCAACAACTGACTTCACTGGCTCCATACTGAAGTTGAAATGGCTGACTGGCCAGCGAGAATTAGCAACAAGAAACTAGGGAAACAAACTAACCAACCAAGGAACTGTCGTTCAAGTAATATGTAAGATAAAATGAAGATGAGTTGATCGGGAATACATTGAGGAGCCCGTCGAAGCACATCACGTTAAATGCTGGCCACCGCTCGAGTGGAATCTGAGTGGGAAACGACGAGTTGGTCGTCCCATTGATGGTGACATGGGGGAGATCGTGTGGCGGGGAACAGATGACAGATTTTGAGCAGTCGTGTGGCTAGTCAGCTGAAGAGGAGAGCAGAGAACAGAACAAAATGGGGACGTGTTGTTGAATCCCTAACGTCTACTCAGAATCCAAATGAACAATAATAATGATAACAATAACAATGGATATCTCATTAGATGATCACTTAAACGTAACTTCTAGTGTATTTTTTATACCTAATAAAAAAATCTCGTTACTGCTAATTTATTATGGATTATCTCATAAATAAAGTTTTACTCAAATACACATTCCTTTTCTCTTGTCGTCATCCGATTGACCTCGAACAGTGTGATTCTATTAGCTGTGCATGAAAAACAGAAACTATTTTTTCAGTGCAATTAAGCAGAAATCTTGTTCATACTAATTCTATTTGAATTATTTTCTGTTTGTTAGTTAGTTTATTTTGTTCTATTGATGTCTCTTATCATTTAAAAGAAAGAGAATTAGAAGTGACTAGGTTGTCCACTTGTAGTATTAGAAGTAGTAGTAGTATAAGTATTAGATTAAATCGTAGCAGTAGTAGCAGTAGTGGAAAGTCGTAACTAGCGCAGTCCATCAAGTTTGTGTGTGAGAAGAAATACTCACCAACGACATTGGATGGGTTCTTGACTGTACATCGCGAATCGGCAGAAGTTAGAATTGATAGGCCACTGAATTCCATCTCAGTGGCCAGATGCTCTACGAACTCGCCATTTAACCTGAAGGTCCTGAGATCATAGATGAGTACAGCTTAAGGGATGCAAAAATGGACGAGGCAGCTGTCCACTTCGCCCGAACTGTTGACAATAATATAAATGATTTCAGTTTGTGATCACTCTTGAGGAATTTTAACACTATCCAACCCTCTTATCACAACTCTGTGTGTCCAGTCAGAATCACGTGATAAATTGTGAAGCCCACTGGTTGCATTGCAATAACAATTGACGTCTATAAGTCCAGCGACTTAATGGTTTATTTATTTTCTGAAAGTATTATGCTAACGAAATTGAAGTTATGATTACCATGTCATTTGTCTTATCTCTTCACATTTGGCATTTTATGTACACAGATTCAACTATGACACAATTTAATTGAGTTGAATACCTACTTTTGCCACAGATGCAGTAGAATGCAGTGTAAGCAGATATGGTGAACTCAGTGACTGTTATTTCTGTCTTGATAAATCCTGGATGCATTCATGTATTCATGATGCGAGTACTGAAGTCATTATAATACGTGTCGTCGGAAAATCTAGGCGTATAAGCTTTACTCTCAGTGTTGCTAGATTTTCGTCATGAACCCACCAACATCAGTTAGAGAGTTCATTGAAAAGTAGCCAGTCAAGAGCACTGGATAGCTGTTCTATCCTAGGGTTTACGAATCTCCAGCAGTTCACATTCACATCCTCACAACAGGAGATTTTCACGTTACAAGACCAAGTCCGCTGGTGACCATTCAACCACTTGGGCTGGAATTCAGTGACCTGCGAATTCTAACTTTGTCAACACACTGGTGACATGGCACCTCGTCTCACCAATGCCTCCATGTTTGTGAGTGATCTGTGACGAAAATCTGAGGTCTATGAAATTAGTCCACAATATTCACAAATCCTTTCATTTGAATGTTGATCGCCAGCTCACTGATGACCAATGAATGGATCGACGGAAATCATAGAGTGGGAAGTTGTGAGCACTGGTGTTTACCATGTAATGATGAAGTGCATAGTCATGGAAGATACTGTCGAAGACTGAGCTGTATCAGGAGATGACAAGGTTATAATTCACGGGTTATTAAATTCTAGTCCAAGCAGCTTGGTCTTGTGAGCTGAAGTCTCGGCTTCGATACCTGGCTGTGGGATAATGGATATGCACTCCACTAAAGTCTCGGAAAAACAAGGATATAACAGCTATCCAGTGTTGCTGGCTCACTGGTTTTCAATGAACTCCCCAACTCATGTTGGTCGGTTCGTAAGGAATATCTAACAACACTGAGAGTAATTCAAACTCTTCACAAATCTTAAACTGTGATTAGTCTACAGGAAACTTTAGGTGACTGACCAACTCATGGGACTTCTTTATATCAAAGGAAAATAAAACTATTCAAACAAGTGTGACTGAATCACATAATCAATGATTATACAGGAGAAATGGAGGAACGAACGGAGATGATATCCTCAATGGCCTTGAAATGGGGGCGCTTTCCGGTGTCCTCTTCATACGTATGTCGGTGGATATATTGTTATGAGCACACACGACTAACATTGAAACAATCGATTACAAAAGCCAGTGGCTTTTACATAAATATGGCGTTAATCTACAACAGAAATACAGAGAATAACGAGAAGTTGGCAAAATCGTTCGTTAAAATCGACCATTGACAGCTTTGTTCTCTTCGAAAGGTATGTTGACGATACTTTCATCATTCGTGATAGCGAATGTGACCTAAATGGTGTCCTAGATCCACACAGCTCTCAGATTTACAACTGAAGTAGGAAGTGAACAAACGATGTTGTTTCTAGATGCTCAAATGAAGGAGAAGCCTGAGGGATTGATTACTGGGCAGATCAGCATATAGAAAACCTGAGCAGAACAGCCAGTTGACAAACTTCTACTGTTCCATACCCATGAGTTGAAGACACTGGTTGAAAGTGCCCACACTCCAAGATTCATAGGCGAACACATGCGACCCAAAATCAACATAGAAAACCACATCACCGTCCTGAAGAAGATCCTGTGCATGAATGTGGTGATGTTCTGAGGAACAGTCTAAGGAAGAAGACATCAAATACATTGAAGAGAACATTCTTTGTTCGTACATCAAGATTGGTACTCTCATGTCGCACACTTACAGATAAATGTACACAGTGACGATTTGACATGAGTCATTACAAATATATGATGTCTGCTTCCATTTTCCTATTGGCACAAATGTCTATCGACAAGTAACCTTCCAATGAACTGACTGCAATGAATGTAATTTTTATTAGGAAAAAAAACAGTCGTTTTTGTTCAGCGAAGAAACATGTCTTCTCAACGACTTCATTTTCAAGCAGCTGTACAGTCGTGTTTATATTACGGAGAAGGGTATTAGGTGGCACTAGAAATTGCTCAATGATCAATATTGCACATATCATACGAATAAAGTTGATTAGAATGGTGTAACACTGAGTGGGTAGAGTTGAAGTGGATGAATTACAAAACTTTCAAAGTTTTTGAAATTATTGAACAGGCATAACGATTTTAAAATTGGTCATAGTAATGTTTTTCTCATTTGATTCTACTTCACCACTTGAATTCATCTTAGCCAACTTTATTGTTATTATCATCGTATTCTTGATTTTTCAGAAAACAAACTGACCTACAATGTTTCTAGACTCATTAATTCCACTTCATTTCTAGGTGAGTGTGTCGCGTACAGTCTATGTTCATTTTCTCTGATCTTTACCTATCTGCTACTCACCCCTACATAGCAGGCTTCACGTTTCATTAGTGACCGCTTACATTTTTCAATAACAACATTTTTGAAGATTATCTAATAAGTGAACTTGTACAAAGATTTTAATAATTAATGTAGGTCAGGTGTTGTCTGGAAAATTCAGAATACGATGATGATAACAATAAAGTCGGCGAAGATGAATTGAAGTGGTAGAGTAGAATAAAATAATTGAACATTACTATGAAGAATTTTGAAATCTATATACGTTCAGAAAACAGATCTTGTTTTGATTTTCTCCTAAACACACTAGGATTATTTTAAACAATAATTTGTAATGAATCGATATGACTCGGTGCTCAAATTATCCCAAAAAATTCGTAACATCTACTGTCTGAGTGATAACTTATGAAGACACTAAAATCTTAAGTAGAAAACATTCACTACTCTGTGACTTGTAAGCGTACAATTAGTCACTCACTACAACTTGATGAATCTGACCGTCGACAACGAAATATTAGAGATAAAATACACGAGAAGAGAATAGATCATGGAACTACTTCTTCGACTGTCACACCAATACTGACTCTGAATGATAAGTTCCCGATTTCAAAAGCCCTCAACGAAAATTTACTTCTCTGCTACACTCGGAATATTACATTCCTTACAAGAAACTATTCAGTCAGCATGTGAAAGGCAAGCGAACTCATTGGCTCACATCTCAATAAGCTTCAGTAATAGCTGAATAAATTGACAGCACTATGAGGTGATGAAGTGCCTATCCAACAACCACAACAACAACAGCTGCAACAACAACAACAAAAAAGCATCAGTCGTCGTCAACAGGAGAAATGTGAAATAAGTCATCTGTCTCACTTATCTAGGCAGCATCATTTCAACTACAGGTGGCACAGATGAGGATGTCAGAGGTGGGACTGGAAAAGCAAGACAGACCTTCCTTCACCACTCTGAAATCAGTTCGCACATCTGCGGCACACAGCATAAGCAATAACATCCAAATCGTCAATGTTAATGCCTAGTTATTCAGTTCTTCTGTATGGTCGAGAGACCTGACGCGTCACGAAAGCATCTCCAGCTGGGTACTGCAGACTTTCAATCAACAATCGCCTTAGCTGGCTTCATACCGAAGATCAGGCGGCTGGCCACAAAGGATGAGCAAGCAACAGAGAATTAATTCAACGAACAAACCAATCACTTATTGCCTAACGAATAAACAGGATAAAATAGAGACGGATGGGACAAACACTGTGGAGACCGTCGATTAACACCAGCCGATAGGCCTCCCAGTGAGAGCCAAATCGGAGACAACCAATTCGGCTTGAATTCGAGATTAACGTGGATGAAATCCTGTGAGGAGGAGATGAAGGTTTGTGAGCAATAGTGAATCTAGTTAAAAATGACTACAGAGAATAGGGTGGAACAAGAATGTGCAACTGCAGCCATCCATGTATTCCACTCAGAAATTAGGGAAAAATAATAATAGAGTTCACAAATGAAACAGGCTCAGAAGAGTGGAAGTGTGTCTTCTATTCGATAACAGAACACACTCTCAATTCATGATAGTCAGTTTGGCTTGAGAAATCTTTCAAAATCTTATAGAACATGAGATCGAACTCCCCAAAAAATGTTATATCAAGACATCGCGTCATAGCAGAAGCATCAACAATCGAAAAATTCTAACCAACCCTATGTATTCCAGAGCAGTGTGTTCAGTCTCCGACTTTGTCAAGGTCATCGAAACTAGTCGAAATAAAAATATTTATTATTATTAACATAACTATAGTTTAATAACGTTTATTCATCAGATTTCATGTTTATTTGCTTATCTTGCTCTCTGTTTGTATTACTTAGCTCTATTTTATCATTCACTTTACTCTGATGGCCTCTTGGAGATAATTCTGAACCCTGAAAATACTCACTGATTGAGTCATGAAGAAAATAATAGACAGTTCAGTGAGGAAAATTTTCAGTATCGACGAAATCGTCTTCAGGATCTGTACAGTTATATTTGCATTTACCGAAAACCCATAGTAGTCCATTACTATGTAACAGGGGGTTGAATAATTGATAAAACTACTCAGAGGTGGCATCCAAAGTAAAAATTTAAATGTAACTTCAGTTACTTACTTAAAGACACGATGGAAGAAAGTGTAAGAAATTTGATAAAAATTAATATTAAAACAATTAGTCCCTTTGATATATTTGAATATGGCATTTAGGAGACAAATTTCGCGAGATAATATCATTTCGTAGTTTCTTCACAACCGCTTTACAACTAACATGGTTAACAATAATAAAATGTGGATCGTGACAATTACTCAATTAAATAAAATACAAAAGTACATACTGATGACCAATAATATTTAACAGGCCATGTAGTCCGCGATAGGCGAAGATTGATGTCTATTGTCTTTTGTACGCACAGTTTAGGCTGTATGTGATTAATCCAAAGTGCTTCCATCACCTTTTTACAACCTTCAATTAAAGTTATGTTAAATAATTGTGAAACAGTCATTAATATTGATTTTGTGACCTGATATTAATAAGTGTTTTGCAATGGATGATGTTGGATTTCTATTCAGATTACTGGCATTGGGATTTTCTGTATGATTTAGTAGCCATTTTGGAACATGTTCTTTTCGACCACGACATTGGAACATTCTGTTGGTTCTACCTATATAGGTGTCACCGCAGCTGCAGGTGAACTTGTAGATACAGTTTGAAGTAGAGTCCACAGAATTTCGTGCTTTAATCATAGGTACAGGGATCGAAAATATGCAGCAAGTGAGAGAAAGGGATGCGGCATAGAATGTGCGTTTGATGGCTGACCGAAGTCTTTGGGCTGTCAAATGCATAATCTGGTCACCCTTCAATGGCAGGTTAATAAAGATAGCTTTCTTTGGTACAGAAGCTCTCTTTTCGAGATGTGGTCTTTCTTTACTGTGACAAGTGATAACGTTTTCCGGATAACCATTAGCTAATAAAACTGAATATGTATGTCGGAACTCATCCATCAATTTGTCAGTCGTGCATATTTTTCTGGCCCTTGACAACAAACATTTCAATAGGGAAGGTTTATACTGGATTAGCAGTCCATCTGAGGAAATCATCAAGTGACATCACTAGACAAGCGCTCGAGTGGAACCCGAAAGGGAAGCGGCGAGTTGGTGGTCCAAGGGTGACTTGGAAGAAGTCATGTGAAGAGGAGATGAAAACGTGTGGGTAGATTTGGAGCCGGGAAAGACTCAATCAGAGAACCGAACGGCTGAAGCATTCTTGTTTTCTTTTCCAGGTGCGACGGGCACTGGACAAGAAACAAACGAATAATGAGATCCAGGGAACAACATCACAGAAGCCATGTACAAACACCTCATTAGCATAGGCAGACATCCCAGTTGGCACTCCACCAAGCCGCTCGGAAGAGTTTTTCTCGCCCTTAAGGGAAGCATCGAGTTTTTTACTTCCGGCTGGTTCTGTCTAAGGGTCCTCACAACCCCACTAGGGGGGGAGTGAGCTGTAGCGGTAAATGATTCCTCAAAATTATTGACCACAGCAATCATCACTCAACATTGAATGCTGACCCTCACTTTTTAAGTCGACTTGTTTAGCTGAAGGCTTCCGGTCAAGCATCCTTGCCATTTGCTACTCCGTCGTGTCACGTGCGTGCACGATCACTAGCTAGCTAAGCACTCAAAACGGTTTACTATTTGGTCCCGAAATATATCACGTACTTTGGACTATCATTTGTGGCGTTTTGCTTTGTCTTTGGTACACGAAGAGCGAATACTATAGTTGTTGGTTTAAGATCTTGCGTTAGTATACTCCGTACAATTCGCGAACGTCGATACCGTCAACCTCTAAAATATAATACATAAGGTTATATGTTAATAGGACCCACAGAAATCATTCAATTTGAAATCTTACCTAATTTCCGTATTCTGAACAAATAGAAGTATGAAGCTTACAAAAATTAAACAAACTTCGTTATTTAGAAAATATAAAATGTCAAAAGAATTTCTACGCTATGCAAACCACTTTTGAAGTCAACTGAACACTCGAATGTTCACGCATGTAAATGATGACGACGAAAGGTGTAATTATGTAATTTCTTGCTCTGGAGGGCAAGTTAATCTTAGTACACCACATACTACCAACTTCATATAATTAATCCCAGCACCACTCCTTTTGGAGTCAACCAATGCTATGACAGTCGAGTGGCGAAACGAACTAAGGAAAAGTTTACCGAAGACCAGGAACCTTTACTTCACAACTAAGAAGCTAGCACAAAGAAATCAAGCTGGTGTACACTTGCTCGTGAAAAGCGATATTAGATTTCGGACGCATTTTAGCGAGATTTCAAATTTTGATCGCCACATAGCGTGTGCTTAAAGGCTTGTGAATTGTAAAGCATGGCATGTTAGGCGGTTTTCTAATGTTTGAACTATACGGCCAAGTTAAACTTGAATCACCACTAACTACTAATGGAGTGCGACCGCATTAATGACCTTGAAACGCTGACAGAGCAGGTGAGTGAAACCTGGCTAATAATGTCATCATCATCAATAAAGTATGCTCATCAAATTGCTACGCTACTAAATAGGATACTGGCAAGTTTTACCTTAGGTTTGGGAAAGATTAAGTTAAGCTTTGAGCAAAGGGCAAGTTAGGGTTAGGTTAATCTATTAAAGGTGACTTTTGGGTTAGTTCAAGCTAGATTAGGGTTAGTTTAGGAATATTTTCACGTTAGGGCTAGGTTCAGAGAAGATTAGGGTTATTGTTATGGTTAGAAGACCTAAATAATTACATGCACAGAATGGTGTTAAATTAGTCTGTTGATATAAGAATAGAACTTGTGCACTGTGGTCGAGTATGATTCCATTGTGAGTAATATTTATTTTGATAAAGTCTCAGGGTGTTATACAGTAATATTTACTGATTACCTTTCGAACACAATGTATTGTTCAGGAAATATTACTGTATTACACTATAAGACTTCATAAAAATAAGTTGTACACACAATGGAATTATACTCTGTTGATACTCCAATCGAAAACTGAAGGTTGTTTTTATCACATGCGAGAGGATGGTATCCTCACCGCTTTATGAATTTTTTTAATAAATTTTATGTGTTCCACACACAAAAAAGGCTCCTTCACGTGATTGGTGAGATCGAGGTAATTCACTGATTGGTAGTTAGTGGTGCTTAAAGTGTAACTTTGCCACCTCTGCTAGTCTAATTTCAGTTTGGCACAGTAGCGTGCAGTGATTGGTCAACCAAGAAGATTGGTTGCAAATACAATCTTTCACTTTAAATCTTCTTTCTTACTATCACGCGATACTTCTGCGGTCAATCTGCTAACGTGTGCATCGCACTCCGTTTCAGATTGTCACCCGACAACTGAGATTAAAAGCGTATAGTGGTTTTTCATAGAGTTGCATGCGTGAACATTCTAGTGTTTAGTTGATTTAAAAAGTGGTTTGCATAGCGTAGAAATTCTTTTGACAATTTATATTTTCTAAATAACGAAGTTTGTTTAATTTTTGTAAGCTTCATACTTCTTTTTGTTCAGAATACGGAAATTAGGTAAGATTTCAAATTGAATGATTTCTGTGGGTCCTATTAACATATAACCTTATGTATTGTATCTTTATAGCATTGCCTTACGAACCACAACTGGTTTTTGAAGTATTCGTCTATCAAACTAATTGACATTCAGTCTTCATTCTACAATGTTGGATGAAACGCCGGAAAATCCTAGATTCAGACTTACCGAGAGTGCACAATTTCAAAACTCATCTGAGAGACAGCCCACTAAATCCCCCAGTTTGATGAAGTCATTTTACGAACTTGGTCGTTTCGGTAAACCGATAGGTAATTGGTTTCTTTATTTTCCCTGCATATGGGGCATCGCAATGGCTGCACCACCTGGACAACTACCAGACGTCTACATGTTAGCCCTATTTGGTGTTATCTGCGTGGTGATTCGAAGCTCTGGATGCACTATAAATGACGTGTTGGATCAGAAGTATGATAGGCTTGTTGAGCGGACAAAAGGCCGTCCTTTGGCCTCGGGTTCTATAACGAACTGCCAAGCTCTTTTATTTTTTGGCTTGCAGCTATTGGTGTTATTTGTGCTCTTGTTGCAATTGGGCTGGTACAGGTTGGTTTTGATATTGCTATAAGTTACTTCCTCAAGTGTACTTATTGGTTTTCTGCTTATGGTTCCTGCTACTATATATCCCTTGTTCAAACGATTCACTTATTGGCCGCAACTTTTTCTCGGTAAGAATCATGAGAATATTTTCTGACCTCTGTGTGGCGTGATGTTGTATGTTTAACGTTGAACTGGGGATAGTTTGTCAGCTGTGTTTTTGCTCCTATCGCTCTGGCATTTTTAAAATTCCTTCTCGAGAGTTGATTGGATTGCTTGACTGTATTTGACTGCTTGATATTTGTTGTATGTGCTAGCCTAGCATTGCCTAGAAAACCCGTGTGGCTTTTCATTTTGTTTTTAAAGTTAAAGACTACGTTTATTTGTTCTGTATAGGTCTTACAGTCAACTGGGGTGCTGTTATGGCCTATGCTGCCACCGTGGGTTATTTTAACCTTTCTATCACATTTCCTCTGTATCTGGCTGGCGTCAATTGGACAGTGATTTACGACACAATATATGCATATCAGGTTTGTGCACGTAGTTCATTGTTAAAGTTTCTCTTGCTTCTAGGATATTGATGATGACATCCGTATAGGTGTCAAATCAACTGCCATTCTATTTGGAGAGAAAACTAAATCATATTTGGTCCTTTTCCACACGGGAATGACAGTGTGTTTTCTCACTGCTGGAATTAATGCTGGAGCTGGTTGGATTTATTACCTTGGGACTTTATGCACTCTGTTGCATATAGCCAATATGGTGAGTTAGTGCTTGATTTCCACTAATGTGTATGTTTACACATGACATTCTTCTAAATCTCCCTGGTTTAGGCTACAAAGGTCCGCAATAATTATTTGTTATATCATTATTCCCTTAGGTTATGTGTGGGACATAGGGCCTCAGCTCTACATCTCTATTTCATCCTGTTCCCTACAACCATGTATAGCTGGCTGCATGAATGCCTGTAGGCTTAGATTGGACAGGATTATGATTACGCTCCAGTTCTTACCGAAGTCTAAGTCGCCCTTCTCTGGCAGTCTGACAACGTATTAGTTACCTCCCCTTCCTTCCAGACATTTTCTAATAGTGGCATGAGGATATCTGCTGTGTTCTCATGATGTGTCTGCAGTGCTTCTGGAGGGATTGTGTCCTGTTCTTCTGCTTTCCTGGTTCAATTTCATTGGCTTCGTTGTATTCAAGACTTCTGCTTTTGTTGAAGGATCAGTGTTTACCGACAGTTCTGTGGGTGTTGGTCGTATTCCTGGACGAGTTGCAGGTGATAGTAGTTTCAGCAGTCCTTTGAAGTGATCAGCCCACCGTTTCCTTTGTTTCTCCTCTCTATTAATTGAGTTCCCCTGATTATCTTTCATTCCTTTCGTCTGTGTTGATCTCTTCCATGATAGCGAGCAGCGTGGTTACCTGACATACTGTTCTCAGGTCTCTTTTGCCTACAGCCTGCCTACCTGTTCTGCTTCAGTTGGTAGTCCGTAATAATAGAGGACGAGAATTTATGTGCATGAGAAGCCGATTTTCTGAAGTTTACTAGCTCAACTAATACCAGGCAATCCCATGCCGCAGTCTGATCACACTAATTCCCACCGGTGTCACAAGTCTGAGTATACAGTAAATTGGCGTGTGCAACCGATGTTTTCACCAGTTTTGTGGATGAAGTTTTATAATGTACTATCTTATTGTTAAACTTTTCGATACCTTTGCAAAACTATGCATTCGTTCAAAACAAGGGAATGTGGTAGGTCATCAATGTGCACACCGGAGTTATGCATACAAACGAAAACTATTCAACCACTTCTACTATCATGGTGGCAACCTCGTTGTTTTCCACCAACCTGATTTTTGTTTGTGTGTTTGCTTGCTTTTCTATCTTGTAACTCCTGCATTACTTGAGAACTCTTAGGTGATTACATTTCCGCTCTCGTTCCCATGCGCATCGTGATTACAATTCATTCATTAAACTCACCATCTCTATTATTATGTGACACTAATAAACACACTTATTCAGCTCCTTTCATACACTGACTAATATTAACAGCCATGTTTGTGACAACTCGTCACTTTTGTTACTACCCTCTTTCATGAAAACTTGCACATAAGGGGGATTGTACAGCTAGAGAGGGAAATGAATTCGCCGAAAAGAGCCTCTTCACTGAACAACGTGTTTTGTTTTCGCCAATGTCTAGATGAGAATGATTCACGAAATCACATCACATCAAATCAAATCAAAAGTACTCATAATACACTTAGAGTATTCTGACTACTCACTTACAAGTCCTGTTATCATTCATGGCTTCCTAAAGTGTTTGTCTCTTTGACGAGCATATCTGATTTTAGGATATTTTTATTTTCTTTCTTATGCAGTCATCATTTTATTTACTTTTAGATTCGAAATGTAGATTTGAAGAATCCTGCTTCCTGTTTGCAGACGTTTGGAATCACTAGAACATCTGGTCTCTTGTTCTCTCTTACTATTGTACTCGATAACATATTTGGCTAACTTTATCCTATAATTGTATCACGATTAATTAAAAATAAATATTTCTTTCAATAGGTAACGAAGTGAACTGAACTTTTCTTATTTTCTAAGTCTTCGTAAATATGTCCAAGTATAAGTGCAGTTCAGTTTAGTTCAATTTATTGTAGTCACATTCAGACGAATTCGGATGGTGGAATAGAAGGCAAATGTGCGTCAATGGTTCAGTGATACAACACTCTCCAACCACACTCAGGCGGGGTTCGATTCCTGGCCGATGAACCACCAGACCTCATTCACTTTGTAGTAAAATCGATGGAGAGAGGAAGCTTGGCTGTGTGGTTGAAAACAAATACCACTGCTACTTAAACGTCGAAGCTGAAGCTTGAGAGCACACGTTCCACTCGGAACACAAAGGAATAGGAAAAGAAATAAAGTGTGGCATTGGCTACTGTGTGTGACAGGAAACGAACAGTGTTTATTCTCTATACCACACAGCGACACAGCATTATTCACTGGACGACAAGGTTTCGAACACAACCGATTATTGTTCATAATCACATCAATTATGTGTATTGAGAAAGAATATTAACAAGAAAACCATACTGGATTTAGGAGATGATAAAGAGTGAATGCATCTGCGTTATTTGGAATGGTTTCAAATCATAGCACTAATAGCGTCCAGCCATTGGTTCTTTGCATCCTGAAGAACCCAATGAGGTAGTCTACACATTTTCACATGGCTCAAACCAACAATCGAGTACTTCATTGGACTGAAGCCACGTTTCATTTTGACTACCCCTGACTATTTTCCAACCTATTCTGGTATCAGCTAACGAAGATCCTCGAGGAAGACGGTGGATCGGTATGCGCAACACGTGGCATAACCATCTCAGCAAGTGTACCTTCACAACTGCATTGATTCACTTACCCTCCTTACCTATCGCATCATGCCTAACCTCAATATCGCTCACCACGCCATACCACTTATCACAGGAGAAGGCTTTCTGAAATCATGATGAAGAGTAGGCTCATTACATGGGAATGTGCTTTCTTCCCTCCAGCGTTGAAGAATGCGTAAGATATTTGAAGGCGTATCAAGTAGTATACAGTTGGTAATAACAGAGTAACTTTGAATCTGCTTCGAGAGAATTTTGAAAATTAAGAAAGATGAAGTTGACAGATGTCTAGAGAGATTTACTATGACTAAGATCTTGATCTGTGTGACTGAAAAGCGTATCCGAACAATTGTAGGTTAGTTTATAATCTGCATATTTCTGAAATCTGAGGAAGACATGTCTGGAAGTAGTTTTAGTATTTCTCAACACTGCGTGCAGACGTATCCTAACAGTCTTATTTATCTTCAGGAACGACAACTGACACTGTTGACTATCGAGCAATCAACGAAACGCTAAACTGTACAATAAGCGTATTTTTAGATATCATCTGGCAGTCTCTTCAGTGTGTGCCCAATCCATCTCCATTTTCTTCTGCATATTTCATCAGCTCGTTCCCAGTGTCTCTTGATGCTAATTCTCTCCGTCTGACCATCTCATATTGGGTATTCAGCCAGCGAATACAGCTGTTGATAAATTTGAGCAGACTGTTGGAAATGGCCTTCGTGACGCGCAGTGTAATTTTCTCACCCACATGGAAGTATTGACTGACTCACTGACTGACTGACTTTACATTCCTGCTGAAAATCATAATTCTCTTCTTAGTGATGAGTGCAGAATATTTCCGAGCTGAATGTCTGTCTTGCTTTTCCAGTGCTGACTGGTTTGTATTCACATCGTCATCGGTGCCATCTGGCTGTATATTTGAAATGATGCTGCCTAGATATACATAGGAAGCTACCTCCTTCGACTTTCTCCTGTTGACACCGATTAGTACGAGTTGTTGTTTGATTATCCTCACTGCCTGCGTCTTCTCTATCTTCATTTGAAGTCCTGTCTTTCCTGCTTCTTTGGCTGCAAGTAATCAAGTTTCTGTAATATTCGCTGCAAATCGTCGGTGAAATTCAGACCTGCCAGATTCCTGTGATGTATATATATGTGTATGCATCAGATTTAGAAATGTAGAGCGAATGTAACACGACAGTGTGTCAGCTGGAGTGAATGCTTGTCCTCCTGCCTTCAACTTAATCAGTCAACTTAAACAGTGACTGTCAACACCCAGTGTTGAATGATGACTGCTTTACGCAAATAATTTTGGCCCTGATTATTATTCACCAAACTAGAAACTTAATTAACGTCGAACGTGGCACGGATATTAAAAGTCGAAAAACTTCTATCTGGCTTGAAACTGTCATCATTCTTCAAGAAATCAATTACAATGAAATGTCTAAAGGTTTTTTATTTACGGAAACGACCAGCTTCAGAAATCGGGCCTCGAAATATTTCTGTTACTGTTGCTGTTATTTCAGCTGGAGTTAGGATTGTTGAAAAGGAAAAGAATCTATCTGCAGGTTTCATCATGAGTTGACGTCAGTTAGATAACCATTGGAAAACCTGGGAATACTGGACGGCTATTTCGTCGTAGACCGGGATTCTTCACAGTTCGCACCTATCGGGGTTAAATCAAAACACGAATCAATCCACAAGGGCGTTCATAGCTGGGTGAAGACTCGTAGACGGGTGCAGACTTTTCGACTGGGATCCACGAGACGCTATAAATCAACCTCTAGAAACTGTTGTTAGTGTGTCTCAAAATCATTTTCAATCACGCAGACATATTGATAATTATTCTCTTTCTCGTCGAAATGATCCTCACAGGCTATAAAATCAATCATGTTAATGCCTACCGAACACGTACGGTAGTCCATTATCAAGTTATAGATACATGAGTATGCAACTGTCAATATGCGAAATCCGATCCACTCGTTATCTCCAAGAATAAGAATGAGAAACGCCAGTGGCACAATCAATGGTGAATCGATCGACACAGTCGATTGGAGCGACTCAGACAAATCCACATGGACAATGGATATCCTCCAAAAATTATCGAGAAGAACACGAAAGTAGAGCAAACGCCGGGAAGAACCCAGACAGTCTCGAAGAACCTGCTCTTCATGGACGTTGTACGTGAAAGTGATACCGCAGTAGAAGTTTTGAAGAGCCGCTTATCCAGATCGCTGAGAAAAGCCTTCTTTTCGTCTGAGCTATGGATCAGTTCATGCAGGCGACAAATGATCGATGGACGTGTGAAGGATAAACTGCAGCTTTTGGTCACTTTAGTATGTTCTAATACGTTCACATGTTACTGAGGAGTCAGTTGTATTGACCGCACAAAACGCACACTTCACAAACGCATCCCTGAGAATCGTCCGACATGGCTAGCAGCAGAAAAATGCAAGACAACTACTAGGTTATTTGGTGATCACTTGGTGAACTCAGGTTGTGCAACTCAACCAGAGTCATCTTATGTGTTTATCTACAGGGTGAAACCGAATGGTACAAAACACGTTAGTTTTCGGCACTTGTTCATGGCGGAGGCACTCGTAATTCGTCAATACAACCAAGAATTCTGTATACAGAAATCGTTTGTCCAGTCTCTCATTCTACCGTGGTCTTAAACTCTTCACCAGTTGCTCCCTGCAAATTTTGCTTCATCTTTAATGGATACTTTGCTTTTACTCTAATAATTATTTCAATATTATCACTCCCACATGTTCCTTTTGCACATTTTCTCACACTCTTCATAATTGTCAAGTGGACACTGAACCAACTTAGTTCTCACTCAATAACAATATTAACCTTGAATGAGGCATTTAGAAGACAAATTTCGCGAGATGATATCATTTCGTAGTTTCTTCACAACCGCTTTACAACTAACATGGTTAACAATAATAAAATATAGTTTATGACAATTGCTCAAATGAATGAAAACAAAAGTACATACTGATGACCAATCATATTTAAAAGGTCATGTAGTCCATGTTAGGCGAAGATTGAAGTCTATTGTTTTTTGTACACATAGTTTAGGTTGTATGTGATTAACAAGCTGTACAATCGTATATATATGTTTTTTAAGAAATTATATCCTGTGAGTGAATTAGGTCGAAGGTGTGAATACATGAAATAATATTAGTATGAAATGCAATTAAAATATTTTTGATTATAATCATAACTCCATTATGGGTAAGCCTTGATATGATTCTGAGCAATAAATTGTGCTGGAAACGTCATCAGTTAACATTACTTTATAACAATGTGAGACTTTATCAAAACAAAATTTACTCATAATGGAATTACACTCTATCACAGTGCACAAGTTTTGTTCTTACATCCATCATAATCATGGTTTAATATCAAGTGGCACAATAATTAATGCCGTAAATAGAATAATCCATAAGGTGCATAGATTTTGGAAAGCGGAACATAATTATAAGATTAGTAGACGAATATAAAATGTTAATATATGTGTAAAACTTGGGCACTGTGGTAGTAAGTAATTCCATATTAGTTTGTTTATTAGGTATATCACACAGTGAAACAGTATTATTTACTGGATGACGTTTCGAACAAAATTTATTGTTCATAATCAAATCAATTTTGATCACACGACTTTGACACTTGAGTTTTATAATTTTCTTTGTTCTCTCCTATTTGTCGTATGGGTGGTAGAATATAAAATGTTACATATCATTGTGTTAAATTTGATGAGATAGAATTCAATATTGTAAAAATACAAATATAAAAATTAATAATTTAGGGTTTAAAATGTCAAGTGGGTCAAGTGGAAAAGATTCAGAATGAGAATAGTAGGAATAATAATGATAATAATATTTCTATGAGTTGATCACGGATTGATATCAATTAGAGAAGCATGGAAAACCCACCAAGGAGTACTGGACAGCTGTTCCATCCTAGTTTGGGAATCATCGGCAGTACGCACCCACTGGGTTTCGAACCCAGGATCATCAGGCTAAAAGGCAAGCTCGTATACCATTCAGCAACTGAGACCTGACTCAATGGATGTCCCACCAACCACATTGGTTGGGGTCGCGCTAAAACACGAATTGGTAGAAGTTAGAATTCGTGAGCCATTGAATCAGGTCTCTGTGGCTGAATGGTATACGAGCTTGCATTGTGGCAGGAAGGTCTTGGGTTCAAATCCCAGTGGGTGCGTACTGCCGATGATTCCCAAACTAGGATGGAACTGCTGTCTTGTACTCCCTGGTTTCCAATGGTTCTCTAACTGATATGAATCCGTGATCAACTCGTAAAAACATAACTAACCCTTACAAACCAAACAATAAAAGATAATAATATTAATAATAATCGTAGTAATAAGGGAAGAGCACACAGAATAACAAGTTCACCTGCAGCTGCGGTGACACCTATATAGGTGGAACCAACAGAATGTTACAATGTCGTGGTCGAAAAGAACATGTTTCAAAATGGCTACTAAATCATATAGAAAGTCCCAATGCGAGTAATCTGAATAGAAATCCAGCATCATACATTGCAAAACACTCATTAATGTCAGGTCACAATATCAATATTAATGACTGTTTCACAAGTGTTTAACATAATACTAATTCAAGGTTATTGAAGCTGATGGAAGCACTTTGCATTAATAACATACAACCTAAACTGTGTGTACAAAAACAATAGATTTCAATCTTCGCCTACCATGGACTACATGACCTTTTAAATATGATTGGTCATCAGTATGTACTTTTGTTTTCATTCATTTGAGCAATTGTCATAAACTATATTTTATTATTGTTAACCATGTTAGTTGTAAAGCGGTTGTGAAGAAACTACGAAATGATATCATCTCACGAAATTTGTCTTCTAAATGGCATATTCAAATTTATCAAGGGGAATAATTGTTTTAATACTTACCTTATCAAATTTCTTACACTTTCTTCCTTAATGTCTTCAAGTAAGTAACTTAAGTTACATTTAAATTTTTACTTTGGATGCCACCTCTGAGTAGTTTTATCAATTATTCAACCCCCTGTTACATAGTAATGGACTACTATGGGTTTTCGGTAAATATAAATATAACTGTACAGCTCCTGAAGACGATTTCGTCGATACAGAAAATTTTCTTCACTGAACTGTCTTTTCTTTTCTTCATGACTCAACCAAAGGGTATTATCCGTGTTCAGAATTATCTCCAGGAGGCCATCAGATTATAGTGAATGATAAAATAGAGCTAAGTAATACAAATAGAGAGCAAGATAAGCAAGTAAACATGAAATCTGATGAATAAACGTTATTAAACTATAGTAATATTAATAATTATAAATATTTTTATTTCGACTAGTTGCGATGGCCATGACAAAGTCAGAGACTGAACACATTGCTCTGAAATACATAGGGCTGGTTTGAATATTTGGATTGTTGATGCTTCTGCTATGACGCGATGTCTTATGATAACATTTTTTGGGGAGTTCGATCTCATGTTCTATAAGATTTTGAAAGATTTCTCAGGCCAAACTGACTATCATGAATTCAGAGTGTGTTTTGTTACCGAATTGAAGACACACTTCCACTCTTCTGAGCCTGTTTCATTTGTGAACTCTATTATTATTTTCCCTAATTTCTGAGTGGAATACATGGATGGCTGCAGTTGCACATTCTTGTTCCACCCTATTCTCTGTAGTCATTCGTAACTAGATTCACTATTGCTCACAAACCTTCATCTCCTCCTCATGTGATTTCATCCACGCTTATCTCGAATTCAAGCCGAATCGGTTGTCTTCTATTCGGCTCCCACTGAGAGGCCTATCGGCTGGTGTTAATCGACGGTCTCCATAGTGTATGTCCCATCCATCTCTATTTTCTCCTGTTTATTCGTTACGCAATAAGTAATTGGTTTGTTCGTTGAAGTAATTCTCTGCTGCTTGCTCATCCTTTGTGGCCAGCCAGCTGATCTTCAGTATGAAGCCAGCTAAAGCGGTTGCTGATGAAAGTCTGCAGTACCCAGCTGGAAATGCTGTCGTGATGCGTCAGGTTTCTCCGCCATATAGAAGAACTGAATAACTTGGCATTAGCATTGACGAATTGGATGCTACTGCTTATGCTGTGTACCGCAGATGTGCGAACTGATTTCAGAGTGGTGAAGGGAGGTCTGTCTTGCTTTTCCAGTCCCACCTCTGACATCCTCATCTGTGCCACCCGTAGTAGAAATGATGCTGCCTACATAAGTGAAACAGATCACTTATTTCACATTTCTCCCGTTGACGTTGACTGATGCTTAGTTGTTGTTGTTGTTAGTTAGGCACTTCATCACCTCATAGTGCTGTCAATTTATTCAGCTAGTACTGAAGCTTATTGAGATGTGAGCCAATGAGTTCGCTTGCCTTTCACATGCTGACTGAATAGTTTCTTGTAAGGAATGTAATATTCCGAGTATAGCAGAGAAGTAAATTTTCGTTTGGGGCTTCTGAAACCAAAAACTTATCATTCAGAGTCAGTATTTGTGTGACAGTCGAACAAATAGTTCCATGATCTATTCTCTTCTCGTGTATTTTATCTCTAATATTTCGTCGTCGACGGTCAGATTCATCAAGTTGTAGTGAGTGACTAATTGTACGCTTACAAGTCACAGAGTAGTGAATGTTTTCTACTTAAGATTTTAGTGTCTTCATAAGTTATCACTCAGACTGTAGATGTTATGAAATCCTTGAAATAATTTGAGCACCGAGTCATATCGATTCATTACAAATTATCGTTTAAAATAATCCTAGTGTGTTTAGGAGAAAATCAAAACAAGATCTGTTTTCTGAACGTATATAGATTAAAATTACACAACTTTCAAAGTTTTTTTAAATTGGTCATAGTAATGTTCTATTATTTTATTCTTCTCTACCACTTCAATTCATCTTCGCCGACTTTATTGTTATCATCATCGTATTCTGAATTTTCCAGACAACACCTGACCTACATTAATTATTAAAATCTTTGTACAAGTTCACTTATTAGATAATCTTCAAAAATGTTGTTATTGAAAAATGTAAGCGGTCACTAATGAAACGTGAAGCCTGCTATGTAGGGGTGAGTAGCAGATAGGTAAAGATCAGAGAAAATGAACATAGACTGTACGCGACACACTCACCTAGAAATGAAGTGGAATTAATGAGTCTAGAAACACTGTAGGTCAGTTTGTTTTCTGAAAAATCAAGAATACGATGATAATAACAATAAAGTTGGCTAAGATGAATTCAAGTGGTGAAGTAGAATCAAATGAGAAAAACATTACTATGACCAATTTTAAAATCGTTATGCCTGTTCAATAATTTCAAAAACTTTGAAAGTTTTGTAATTCATCCACTTCAACTCTACCCACTCAGTGTTACACCATTCTAATCAACTTTATTCGTATGATATGTGCAATATTGATCATTGAGCAATTTCTAGTGCCACCTAATACCCTTCTCCGTAATATAAACACGACTGTACAGCTGCTTGAAAATGAAGTCGTTGAGAAGACATGTTTCTTCGCTGAACAAAAACGACTGTGTTTTTCCTAATAAAAATTACATTCATTGAAGTCAGTTTATTTGACGGTTACTTGTCGATAGACATTTGTGCCAACAGGAAAATGGAAGCAATCATCATATATTTGTAATGACTCATGTCAAATCGTCACTGTGTACATTTGTCTGTAAGTATGCGACATGAGAGTACTAATGTTGATGTAAAGACAAAGAATTTTCTCTTCAGAGCATTTGATATCCTCTCCTTAGACTGTTATCCAGAAGATCGCCACATTCATACACAGGACCTTATTGAGGACAATGATGTGGTTTACTATGCTGATTTTGGGTCGCATGTGTTCGCCTATGAATCTTGGAGGTTGGGAATTTTCAACTAGTGTCTTCGTTGAAATAGTGATCTCTTCACCTATGGACTCAGAACTGCAGATCATTTCGATCCTCGTCACAAGAGATATTACCAGAATTCACTTGCAACTCATGGGTATGCACCAGTAGAGGTTTGTCAACTGGTTGTTCTGCTCAGGTTTTCTATATGCTGATCTGATCAGTTACCCATCAGGCTTCTCCTTCATTTGAGCATCTAGAAACAACATTGTTTGTTCACTTCCTACTTCAGTTGTAAATCTGAGAGCTGTGTGGATCTAGGACACCATTTAGGTCACATTTACTATCACCAATGATCAAAGTATCATCAACATACCTTTTAAAGAGAACAAAGCTGTGGATAGTCAATTTTAACGGACGATTTTCTAAACTTGTTATGAAGATATATGCAAGTATGGGACATAATGTTGATAACATAGCTACGCTATCTTGCCTTATGGAGATAACACCACTGGACGTGAATTAGATGGCCATAGATCATTTAAGTAGAAACTATTTTGGCTGTGGAGTCGGTATTCCAAAATTCATATTGTTGTCTTCCTAGTATCACTATACGATTCAAATCGTTTCTGTAATTGAAACACTCGTTACACTTGACTTGACATCGAGTGAAATCACACTTTTGTCCTCTGCTCTCAATTCTTTAATGCAGTCGATGAATTCAAACAATTCCCAAAGACAATACCTTGAAACTCCATCACAGACGTAACCCAAGAGTCCTTCAATTCATTCCTTTAGTGAATTTCTAGGAGATCCAAACATATCCATAATCTGCAGTTATCGATTCGCTTCCTGTGACTCATAACATTTTAGTCGAGAGTTTTCTCGGGATAGTGAAAAACAGGAAAAGAAATGATCTTCAGTCAACTTGATGAATATATGTACAGAGGCTGGTCTATCCTAATCCAACTGATACTCGCCATTACATTTGAGAGATATTTTGAAGTATAATCAGCAGAAAAATCCTGTTTAGTGTGTTTTGCCGTTATTCTCTGTATTTCTGTTGCAGATTAACGTCACATTTGTGTAAAAGGCACTGGTTTTGCGATTGATTGTTTCAATGTTAGTCGTGTGTGCTCATAACAATATATCCGCAGAAATACGTATGAAGAGGACACCGAAAAGCGCCCTCATTTCAAGGCCATTGAGGATATCATCTTAGTTCGTTCCTCTATTACTCCTATATACTCATTGATTATGTGATTCAGTTACAATTGTTCGAATAGTTTTATTTCCCTTTGATACGAAGAAGTTCCATGCATTGATCAGTCACCTACAGTTTTCTGTAAACTATTCGCGGTTCAAGATTTGTGAGGAGTTTGAATTAATTTCAGTGTTGTTTGATATTAATCACGAACCGACCAATATGAGTTGGGGAGTTCACTGAAAACCAGTGAGCCAGCAACACTGGATAGCTGTTATATCCTTGTTTTTCTGAAACTTCAGTGTAGTGCACACCCATTATCCCACAGCCAGGCATCGAAGCCGAGATCTTCAATTCACAAGACCAAGCTGCTTGGAATAGAATTTAATAACCCGTGAATTCTAACCTTGTCATCTCCTGATACAGTTCAGTCTTCGACAGTATCTTCCATGAGTATGCACTTCTTCATGATATAGTAAACACCAGTGCTCACTACGTCCCACTAAATGGTTGCAATCGATCCATCCAGTGGTCACCAGTGAGCTGAAGATCAACATTCAAATGAAAGGATTTGTGAATATTGTGGACTAATTTCAGAGACCTTAGAATTTCGTCAGAGATCACCCACAATCAGGAAGGCATTGGTGAGACGAGGTGCCATGTCACGAGTGTGTTGACAAAGTTAGAATTCTCAGGTCACTGAATTCCAGGCCAAGTGGTTGAATGGTCACCAGCGAACTCGGTCTTGTAACGTGAAAATCTCTGGCTGTGGGGATGTGCATGTAAACTACTGGAGATTCGTAAAACCTAGGATAGAACAGCTATCCAGTGATCTTGACTGGATACTTTTCAATGAACTCTCTAACTGATGTTGGTGGGTTCATGACGGAAATCTAGCAACACTGAGAGTAAAGCTTATACGCCTAGATTTTACGACGACAGGTTTTGTAATGACTTCAGTACTCGCATCATGAATACATGAATACATCCAGAATCTATCAAGATAGAAATAACAGTCACTGAGTTCACCATATCTGCTTACACTTCATTCTACTGCATCTGTGGCAAAAGTAGGTATTCAACTCAATTAAGTTGTGTCATAGTTGAATCTGTGTACATAAAATGCCAAATGTGAAGAGATAAGACAAATGAAATGGTAATCATAACTTCAATTTCGTTGGCATAATACTTTCAGAAAATGAATAAATCATTAAGTCGCTGGACTTATAGACGCCAATTGTTATTGTAATGCAGCCAGTGGGCTTCACAATTTATCACGTGATTCTGAGTGGACATATAGAGTTGTGATAAGAGGGTTGGATAGTGTTAAAATTCCTCAAGAGTCATCACAAACTGACATAAGTTAGAATACAATGAAAAGTGTGGGCGAACTGAACAGCTGCCTCGTCCATTTTTGCATCCCTTAAGCTGCACTCATCTATGATCTCATGACTGAGATGGAATTCAGTGGCCCGTCAATTACAATTTCTGCCAATTCGCGATGTACAGTCAAAAAACCATCCAATGTCGTTGGTGAGTATTTCTTCTCACACTCAACTTGATGGACTGCGCTAGTTACGACTTTCTACTACTACTACAACTACTACTACTACTACTACTACTACTACTACTACTAATACTAATACTACTACTACTCCTACTAATACTAATACTACTACTACTACTACTACTACAAGTGTACAACCTAGTCAGTTCTGATTCTCTTCCTTTTAAATGACAGGAGACATCAAAGAACAAAAGAACTAACTAACAAACAGAAAGTAATTCAAGTTGAATTAGTATGAACAAGATTTCTACTTAATTACACTAAAAAAATATTTTCTGTCTTTAACGCACAGCTAATAGAATCACACAGTTTGAGGTCAATCGGATGACGACAACAGAAAAAGGAATGTGTATTTGAGTAAAACTTTATTTATGAGATAATCCATAATAAATTATCAGTAACAAGATCTTTTTATTACGTATAAAAAATACACTAGAAGTTACGCTGAAGTGATCATCCAGTGAGATATACATTGTTATTGTTATCATTATTATTGTCAACTTGGATCTCGAGTAGACGTTAGGGATTCAACAACACGTCCCCACTTTGTTCTGTTCTCCGCTCTCCTCTTCAGCTGACTGGTCACACGAGTGCTCAAAATCTGTCATCTGCTCCTCGCCACACGATCTCCCCCATGTCACCATCAATGGAACGACCCAATCGTCGTTTCCCATTCGTATTCCACTGGAGTGATGTCCAGCATTTAGCGCGATGTTATTCGACGGGCTCCTCAATGTATTTCCAATCAACTCATCTCCATTTTCTCTTACATATTACTTGAACGACAGGTTCTTGGTTGGTTAGTTTGTTTCCCTAGTTTCTTGTTGCCAATTCTCGCTGTCCAGTCAGCCATTTCAACTTCAGTATGGAGCCAGTGAAGTCAGTTGTTGGTAAGAGTCTGCCGTAGCCTGTCTGAAATGCTCTTCGTGACGCCGGTGACAAGTTTCTCATCCATGTAGGCGAATGCAAATGTTGTACGCACTAGTGATGAAGCTTCTATTGAAATCGATTTCACTTATTCGTATTCATCAGTGACTGACAGTACAGAGTGTGTGGTTCAATGATGGAAGAGTCACCAGTCGTGTGGGAGGTTAGGGTTTGACTCCCAGCCGATGCATTCTGATACCTTGCCTAGTTCACCAGCTAACATCAGACCTGGAAAAGAGGGTATGTTGAGAGTAGATCTACCAACTCCACATCATCACTACTGAAACTCCAAAATCCTGAAGCCTTATATCCCTCTCACAAATGAAGTAATGAAAAGCGAACAATTAAAAGCACTTGGGATGACTTCTGTGTATCACCGTGTTTTCCTGAGTATTATTGGATATCTCACGGTTTGGATAATCTGAGGCAGAAAGTATACACAACTGAGTGTATATCTGCACCTCTATTCAAAACCGAAATAATGAACACCATAGGGAATCTCTTCGACCACTGAGAAATCCAGTTGTACGAGAAAGGCTTGAAAAATCATCAGCCATCGGTTGACGCGCTACGCTGCACAATGAGGCCACAAATTTGATTGTGTCAATATTGGAACAATCCAGAACAATTTCGGAAATCACAAAGAACGTCTAATATCATCAGCCTCACGCCCAGTTTTCTGTTTTTACCGGTCTTATCACTCGTTCAGCAAGGTGAAGGAGATTGTCCGTGGCCAGGGATCGATTCACGGACCACTTGTACAGTCGGCAAGCATTCTGCCGCCTTGACATCGACGGACCTAAAAATCTTTTATTGGCCGCTTTTCATCATCTAACTAGTGGGCTAGGAGCAATCTCCAACACTACCTGATATTAATCCTACTATTAATATAGAAATATAAAACAATTAGTGTGTAGTATTTCTTACATCATTGTAATATTTGAAAAGTGAGCAATGAGTAATCAAAATGGTAACTGGAACGGTGAAGACTAGTCAGCTGAGACTGACCGAGGTGACGTAGTATGAAAAACCTTAAAAAAATTTCTATGTGAATGGTTAGAGCATAGAGGCAAATATCAAAATAAATTATAGAGCAGATGAAGACAGTAAACAACACGTCAGTTGAGAAAATGATGTGAGTTAATGTCACGTGAAAAAATGTACAAGATAGTACTGATAAGAGAATATTGGTAACAGTTGAGTTATACGTTGGAGCTGTACCAAAGTTAGAAGGGGGGGATAGAGACGTTTCTTCAGTGTACATGAATCACTGTTTTCCATCCATCTAACAGCCAACTGTAGTCTTTTATCAACAGCTGCCTTTTCTAGCTCCATACTGAAGACCAGAAACCATGAGCAACGAGTAACTCTAGTGGTGAACCAGCCACGAAGCTTTCGTCCAAAAGGTATGAAGAAGGTTATGGAAATGGATAGGACACACAATGAAGAGAATGTCGAGTGTCATCCCACTCCAGGCTGTTTAGTGGAACCTGAAAAGGAAACTGCGAGTTTTGGCGTCGGTTCGAAGGTGATATGGATGAGATCTGGTTTGATAAAGAAGACAGTTTTTGGGCAGTCGTGGAGTCAGCCCAAGAAAAGATTTTGGAGAACCGGGTGAAATGGAGATGGACTGTTGAATCCCTGTGTTCCGCTTAAGAGTGAAAAGGTGTTGTAACAGCAGAAGACAAAACACGGAAGCCAAAATATATTTTCAAGTGATCAAACAGCTATTTACATATGCATACAGTTTATATCCTGTAACCAATCACTGAGTGTGTGATTTTGGTTTAAATTGAATGACATGAAATACGGTGTTCAAATATACATGTATTGTGTTCTCTTGCTAATGCAGTATTGAATTGTGGGAATATGTGAGAATCATATACCTTCGGAACACATTGTCTGTATCACACCACCACCACTGTATAATAATACTGGACATTAAATAATAAATTGTACAGACCATCAGCCTGTCCAACATTTTTAAGGATTAATTACTGAAAAATCGATAATAATAATAATAATAATAATAATAATAATAATGACAATGACGTGACTACCAATCAATACCTCTTCACTTATGATACACATTATTAATACAGAATGCACAGCTTTTCTCATATGTACAATTTATGACTATAATTAATATAAACGTAACATAATATATTCATCCATGTTTCGATACTCGTTAAACTATACTTGACAAATATTTGAATGACTTTTAATTCCGCCATGCTTAACCTAATTAAACAATGAATTTCTTTTATAATTCAAATAAGCCCATTGTTTATAGAGAATACATTCAATCAGACGTTTAGGAAAAAGGAAAGCTTGAGCGCAGAATATCCTTTTTCGATAATCTCCTCTTCTGGCTCCACAATATTATATATATATATATATATTCTAGAATATTCTACCATACCGGTCATTACACTACTGGTGTTTTTAAATACCACCGATTTGTTAAGTGAGATAAATGGAATTACAGTTCACGAAAGATGCATAAATTATAATAACCATACAAATATAACAGCAAATAGAATATCAAATTAAATTAGGGAAATTTCCACAACAAACCGGGGATCATTCGAACCGAGATGGCCAAGGTAAGGAGGATGTCTGAACCAGCTTCTTTTGGCTTGATAAATTAGATTTCTAAATGTCTTTCCCAACAGCTTCAGCTATATGTAGTAGAGGAACTATTGAGGTAAAGTTGAGATTTGTTGGTATGTAGTAGATAACTTTGAAAGCCGCGTCGTTAATATCAGTCTTGTTTTCTGTATCGACGAGATGAGATAGAATAGCGTTATGCATGGATTTTGTTTGCCCTTTACTCAATTAACCACATAAGATGATTTCGGAAATCCGACGAGAAACGCGCCTAACTGTATGACCTTTGCAACTAACTACCTACACAGGAGCAGTCAAATTGGTAAATACACGTAGAAGAGGCGAAAACAGACAGTTTACCTTTTGTGGTACTAAAACGAGATCTACACAATTCATTCCTGGAGAAAATAAACTGTGTATCTCCCAGAATCCAGTTTACTTCGGAAGCAGAATCAGACGTCGGTGAACTACCATTTCTAGACTGCCTGGTTAAGAGAAGGGGAAAGGGACAGTTTAGTATATCCATATTCAGGAAGAAAACCCACTCCAATAAATATTTAGACTTCAAATCATCACACCCCATCAGCTCAAAGATTTCAGTTGTTTCAAGTCTTCTTAGACGAGCACACTCTCTAATAACCGACGAGAAAGAAAAAGAAGAAGAAATATCAAACATTACTGAAACTCTCAAGCAAAACAACTACCCAAGGGACTTCATCAACAAAATCAACACAGACATTAAGTATGGCCAAAAAAGCATTCCGAAAACATGGACATCAACAGTCGTCATTCCATATAGAGCAGAGACGTCAAATGATATCAGAAGAGTACTCAATCAGCTCGACATTAGAGTTTTCTTCAAAACATCAGACACACTACAAAACAACCTTGTTCATATAAAAGACCAGATCCCTAAAGATTCTCCATCTAATTGTGTCTATAAAATAAAATGCTTGGAATGTGATGCGATATACATCGAACAAACATCTCGAGAAATCAAAAGCAGAAGAAATAAACACCGTAGAGCATCTGTTCGATCACCGAGAAATCCCGTTGAACTGGAAAAACTTGAAAATCATCAGCCACAGGTCTACATGCTATAGAATCAGGTCACAAAATTGATTTTGACGATATTGAAATAATCCAGAAAAACCTCAGAAATCATTAAGAACGTCTAATATCAGAAGCACTTCATATCAAGTGGAATCCAAATTATCTGAATAGTAATGATGGACTAAAACAGAATCTGACCTGGTTACAACACCTCCCTCCCCCAGGAAGTGACAAAATCAACTAGTATGTGATATATAATAATTCATAATTTTAAACACTGATCAAATCCAACAATCTACACTCGATATTGATTTTGTTATCTTTACCAAATGACTAACTTGACAACGAAAAATTTCCCCGAGACTAACGAACAATGATTAAGTTAGTAAACTTTGTTTTGATACCAAAACAGATGTATCATTACCTCTGTTATTTGGTTTAGTGATCTTCACTGGTATTTTAACTTTCAATATGTCCTTTTAACTTGACCTTAGACTATTTTCTCACCCCTTAACTCTTTGTTATATATATACTGAGATTTTGTAAATTCCGGTTTAATAATACTGTGATAAAGCTATTAGCTATTAGCATTAAATAGCGAAACGTTAGTAAAAACGTTTTTTACATACTTGCAAATTTTACATGTTGTCAGTTGACAGAAGGTTCCACAGTAAGTGAACAGTGCTCAGAAAATTGCGCTTATATAGATTTTTCACAGGCAGTTCAAGTTTAAACAAAATAGATGTATGCATACAATGGTAAAAGAGTTACGTAATAAAGACGAGAGGTGAGTAAGATGATGAGTAACTAATAAATTTTGTAACGATGTACTGAGTTCTAATCACGTCATAGAAACAAGAGACAAGCAATATTACAGATTTTAAAAATAAAATAAAAAAAGGGGAGGGGTGAGGTTAAAGACAAAGATTACGTAATCAGATTAGAGAATAAAGACATCCAGTTACCATGGCAAGGAAAGACTAATAACTGCTTCTTTCTGAACACATAAATCTGGTTTGAAGCGTTTGATAGAAATTGCTTCGGCAAACTTGAGGAGAATGGAGCTCCTTTGTCTATTGATAACTTTAAAGGATTTCTCGATTTCCACCTCATGACCCGTGTCGAGGAGATGCCTGGCGATGGCACTGTTTAAAGAATTTGTTCCCTTTAGACGTAAGCTTTTTGGTACATGTTCAGAAAATCGTAGATATGCCCTTCTTTCTGTCCTTCCAATGTAACTGCTCCCGCAGATGCATGTAAATTTGTATATGCAGTTGGAGTTCACATGAGAGGGATATCTATCGATTTTTGATTGCACCAAAGAGCAAGTTGTTTGATAGACGGGAACGAGCTTGGCTGCAGGATAGGCTATAGCTAGTGATGTACTTAGCCTTCTGTTGATCATCGCTGTAATGTTTTCACCTTTATAATCAAGCTGAAAGTAGATTGGCTTTTTTTCCACTGTGATTTGTTTTACATTTTTCACTTCAGATCTTCCATACTTGTTGATGAACCTTTGAGGGTATCCATTTCTCTTCAATGTCTTTTCAAGAAACTCAAATTCTTCCTCTAATTTCTCTATAGAGCATATTCTTCTCGCTCTATAGTACAGAGTCTTGACTAGACCGCGTTTAAAGCTATTTGGACAAAAGCTATTGAAATGTAAGTATTGTCCTTTCCATGTAGGCTTTCGATAAATTGACTTTTGAAGACTACCGTCTTCTAGGCGTTCCATGGCAATGTCGAGGAAATGAAACTTTCCGTCACTTTCATGTTCCATAGTAAACTCAATATTTCTGTGTGCATCATTGAATAATCCGAGTAAGTGTGAAGCATGACTTTCATTGTTGCACACTATAAATGTGTCATCAACATATCGACAGTAGGAATTTGTTTCGTCGATTGCATGCTTCAACTTTGTTCTTTCAAGGTTGGACATGAATATATCTGCTAAAACAGGGCTAAGTGGACTGCCCATAGCTACACCATCAATTTGGCGGTAAAGAGTGTTGTCAAATTGGAATTGCACATCCGTGGTACACATAAGGAGTAGGCGTTTGAATTCCGACTCTGGGAGTGGAAGAAGATCAGAGTGCTGACAAATGATCTCAATAGTTTCGTTGATTGGAATCATTGTGAATAAGGAGGTCACGTCAAATGACACCATGAACTTATTTAAAACGTTCATGTGGTTCACACTTTCCGAGAAATGAAATGAGTCCTTCATAGTGTGCACGCCTAGGCGTTGACGAATAGGTTCCAACTTCTCTGCAAGCCAACGTGCCACCTTATGTTGGGGCGAGTTGATCATTGAAAGTATGGGTCTCAGGGGGACTTGTTTTTTGTGTATCTTCGGAACGCCATACATGTGTGGCAAGCGGGACCCTCGGGGTTTCAATTCATTGTACGTAGTGTTGTCAATCAATTCCTTCTTTAGCAGATCTCTCAGTGCGTTTGTGATACGTTTTTCGACTGCATCAGTCTTATCTTTCTGGCAATTGTCAACTTTGAATCTCAACGGGTCATTTAACACAGCTTTCATCTTTGCAATATAGTCCTCTTTATCCATCAGCACCACTCCTGAGCCTTTGTCAGGTCGCAATATAACAATTCTGTCATTATTTTTGAGAGCTTTTAATGCTCTTTGATGCTCATCAGAAAGGACTTTGGAATATGACATTGGAGTAATGAGGTATTGATTTGCAACGTCAACCAGCTTAGATTTGAACCAGCTCTTCTTGTCCTCATCAACTGGGGTAAGGTCATTCAGCTGATAGAAAAGGTTTTCGAATTGAGCTGCGACATCGGTTCTTTTGACAAAGTTGTTCGGGATATGGAAGTTAAATCCGAGTGAAAGCACTTCCATTTCAATGCGGCTTAAATTCAAACTCGACAGGTTATACACAAACTCCTCAGGATTATCTGGGAAGACGTCATATATTTTCTCCTTCGTCAGGGATTTCGAAAGAGTTCTATAAAAATCCGCAGATGTCTTCTGTTGAAGCTCTTGGATAAAATTGATGAATTTGATTCGGCATACTATATTTAAACTGTTGACCACACCATCAAAGGATTGGGCTTCAGTTCTCAATTTTGAAATCAGAGATTCTGTTCATTCGATATGCGACTTCGTAATGCGTCGAAGGTTTTTGAGAGAGGGTGGTAATTTGCAAGTACGTAATGACTTGATGAGATGGCGGGGAAAGCAGTGGGACTGCAAGCATTCATCGTAAAATTTATCAAAATTGAGAACTGAAGCCCAATCCTTTGGTGGTGTGGTTAACAGTTTAAATATAGTATGCCGAATCAAATTCATCAATTTTATCCAAGAGCTTCAACAGAAGACATCTGCGAATTTTTATAGAACTCTTTCGAAATCCCTGACGAAGGAGAAAATATATGACGTCTTCCCAGATAATCCTGAGGAGTTTGTGTATAACCTGTCGAGTTTGAATTTAAGCCGCATTGAAATGGAAGTGCTTTCACTCGGATTTAACTTCCATATCCCGAACAACTTTGTCAAAAGAACCGATGTCGCAGCTCAATTCGAAAACCTTTTCTATCAGCTGAATGACCTTACCCCAGTTGATGAGGACAAGAAGAGCTGGTTCAAATCTAAGCTGGTTGACGTTGCAAATCAATACCTCATTACTCCAATGTCATATTCCAAAGTCCTTTCTGATGAGCATCAAAGAGCATTAAAAGCTCTCAAAAATAATGACAGAATTGTTATATTGCGACCTGACAAAGGCTCAGGAGTGGTGCTGATGGATAAAGAGGACTATATTGCAAAGATGAAAGCTGTGTTAAATGACCCGTTGAGATTCAAAGTTGACAATTGCCAGAAAGATAAGACTGATGCAGTCGAAAAACGTATCACAAACGCACTGAGAGATCTGCTAAAGAAGGAATTGATTGACAACACTACGTACAATGAATTGAAACCCCGAGGGTCCCGCTTGCCACACATGTATGGCGTTCCGAAGATACACAAAAAACAAGTCCCCCTGAGACCCATACTTTCAATGATCAACTCGCCCCAACATAAGGTGGCACGTTGGCTTGCAGAGAAGTTGGAACCTATTCGTCAACGGCTAGGCGTGCACACTATGAAGGACTCATTTCATTTCTCGGAAAGTGTGAACCACATGAACGTTTTAAATAAGTTCATGGTGTCATTTGACGTGACCTCCTTATTCACAATGATTCCAATCAACGAAACTATTGAGATCATTTGTCAGCACTCTGATCTTCTTCCACTCCCAGAGTCGGAATTCAAACGCCTACTCCTTATGTGTACCACGGATGTGCAATTCCAATTTGACAACACTCTTTACCGCCAAATTGATGGTGTAGCTATGGGCAGTCCACTTAGCCCTGTTTTAGCAGATATATTCATGTCCAACCTTGAAAGAACAAAGTTGAAGCATGCAATCGACGAAACAAATTCCTACTGTCGATATGTTGATGACACATTTATAGTGTGCAACAATGAAAGTCATGCTTCACACTTACTCGGATTATTCAATGATGCACACAGAAATATTGAGTTTACTATGGAACATGAAAGTGACGGAAAGTTTCATTTCCTCGACATTGCCATGGAACGCCTAGAAGACGGTAGTCTTCAAAAGTCAATTTATCGAAAGCCTACATGGAAAGGACAATACTTACATTTCAATAGCTTTTGTCCAAATAGCTTTAAACGCGGTCTAGTCAAGACTCTGTACTATAGAGCGAGAAGAATATGCTCTATAGAGAAATTAGAGGAAGAATTTGAGTTTCTTGAAAAGACATTGAAGAGAAATGGATACCCTCAAAGGTTCATCAACAAGTATGGAAGATCTGAAGTGAAAAATGTAAAACAAATCACAGTGGAAAAAAAGCCAATCTACTTTCAGCTTGATTATAAAGGTGAAAACATTACAGCGATGATCAACAGAAGGCTAAGTACATCACTAGCTATAGCCTATCCTGCAGCCAAGCTCGTTCCCGTCTATCAAACAACTTGCTCTTTGGTGCAATCAAAAATCGATAGATATCCCTCTCATGTGAACTCCAACTGCATATACAAATTTACATGCATCTGCGGGAGCAGTTACATTGGAAGGACAGAAAGAAGGGCATATCTACGATTTTCTGAACATGTACCAAAAAGCTTACGTCTAAAGGGAACAAATTCTTTAAACAGTGCCATCGCCAGGCATCTCCTCGACACGGGTCATGAGGTGGAAATCGAGAAATCCTTTAAAGTTATCAATAGACAAAGGAGCTCCATTCTCCTCAAGTTTGCCGAAGCAATTTCTATCAAACGCTTCAAACCAGATTTATGTGTTCAGAAAGAAGCAGTTATTAGTCTTTCCTTGCCATGGTAACTGGATGTCTTTATTCTCTAATCTGATTACGTAATCTTTGTCTTTAACCTCACCCCTCCCCTTTTTTTATTTTTATTTTTAAAATCTGTAATATTGCTTGTCTCTTGTTTCTATGACGTGATTAGAACTCAGTACATCGTTACAAAATTTATTAGTTACTCATCATCTTACTCACCTCTCGTCTTTATTACGTAACTCTTTTACCATTGTATGCATACATCTATTTTGTTTAAACTTGAACTGCCTGTGAAAAAACTATAGATATCGGGTGTGCGCCGGCAGGGGATCGAACTCCGGACCATGTGCATGGTCGGCGAGAGTCCTAACCACTCTTCCACCGACGCACACAATAAGAATGGTCAATAAGAATGGTCAATAAGAATGGTATTCAAGTTCCCGAAGTAATCCGAATTGTTCATTATAACCACTCCTGAACCCTTATCCAGTGTTGTTATTACGATGTTATCGATTTCCCTAGTGAATATCTGGGGCTTCTCCATCTTTCTTAGTGAAAATGCTATCCGAGTTGCGTTTACTATTCTTGTAATTAAGTAGCAACTGTCGACCAGAGTTGATTTAAGTCTTTCAACATCTTCAGTTGATGAGGGTATTAGGCCTTCTGTTCGAGGATAGAGACTTTCAAACTGAATTGGTGCATCCATTCTAGTAATTCTAACATGACTGTCACAAAATTTAGGGCCAATCGAGAGAACCTGTAGACCCACTTCATCAAGGACTACATCCGAAAAATTATTCACATAACGACTTCGGTTTGGAGGAAATCTTGTTTCGGGTGCCTTGATCTCCAGACTCAGTAGAAGCTTCACAGGTTTCTTTGCTTTCCTTTTACTAACAATTTCATCCAAATAATCTCAAAAAGTTCCTTTTAGTTGTCTGGTAGTGCAGAGACAGAATAGAAACTTTCCGTGACATTCTTCGATAAGTCGGTGATACATGTTTGAATTGAGTCAATCTGATTACGTGCATGGCGTTTGAGTGTCTCATCATTAGGCCGAACTCTGTCACGACTTTGAGATTTCCAATAAGATTCAAGATAGCAGTTTGTTTGAGGACATTGGTGGATGAGGTTGACAGTAGTCTTTGCTTCACTGAGCCTTGCGCTGCACTTCAAATACCCTTTGAGTATTTACAGGGCAAAATGTTGCTCAGAAGATTCCAATACAACGAAAATATTGATTCAAACATCTAGAAAAACCAAATAACTGAGCGAAGAATATCTTTTTCGATAATCTCCTCTTCTGGCTCTACAGTTATGTGTGCGTTTATTAACTTTATACCTTTTTGTGAATTACTACAATATCAATATCAATTTTTAATAATCATCTGTTATCCTATTTTGAAGGAGTCGGATTATTTCAGGATAAAACATTATACTACTCACCCTAATACTGATAGTAATATGAATCTCACAGTGTCAAACGGACATGAAAATTTACTTACTTGCCGTCTAATTTGTGAAATGGTCACTGGAATAACTGACAGTCAGAAGAAAGATATCCAGGCGACTAGTCATACTTTAGTTTCAATAAGATGTAAAAATACCACAACATTTAAACATGTAATCACTGGATCATGGATGTTTAAAATGAATTCACATAATCCAAACAATACTATTATTACTATTATTTATAATTATAATGATAATACATGTAGTAAAGTTTCGAAATCTGGTGTATCGATCATTCTTATGTGTAAAAATAGACGGTCTCAACTTTATGTCACCTTATCCACTGGAATACCACCGCTACAAAGAGAGCAATTGTATTTTCGTATATTTATTATTGAACCCATTGAACATAGTTTGTTTAATCGAGGTAAATTCATGAATATTGGTTTTAATGCAAAAATGAGAAAATATTTTCATTTTTTATTGTGTTGTACTACATGATGCAGATTTAGCACCCTTAGATGGTCGTATTCCATACGCTTGTAGTGAATGAGTGAAAAAGATGATAGTACATGCAATTGTTGGCAAAAAATATAGCACATTTCTTACTGATATATTCAGAATATATTGGCGGGATATTGAAAATTTCAATTAACACTTTATCAGAGCAAATAGATTTTCAAATTATTATTATTATTATTGGAGTTGGGGTTGCGGTGCAGAAGATGATGATTTTGAAATACACTTGAAATCTACAAGTATGAATTGTATACATTTCAACATTTCGACTGCCAGTTACATGTCAGTTCGATATGTTATTCAGTCTCGTGATCGTCTTAATTACAACCAACAACTTCTAGATAAAGCGAGAAGTCGAATGAATAAAGATGGTTTAGATAGTCTGAAGTACAGAGTGATCAATATGTACAATGATTGTTATTTTACACACATCTTTGTGTCAGTCACGGGAAGAAGTAAGTTCCACAGTTGGAAATGAAAATCGAAAAGAAACTGAGAAATAAAAATCCACCTGGTTAATTCAAGTCTGATTGTGAACCGACATAACCATTGAGAACTAGGAGGTAGCGGATGGCTGCTTCGTTCTTGCTGGCGACTTCTCAGCAGTATGCGCCCATGACCCCTTCGACGAACAAATCCGGAACCTCCAGGTTAAATGGCGTGTTCATAATCCAATGAGCCAATAGTTTCAGCTTCTGTTAATTCTTGGTTCATGGCTCGATAGCCAGGCAGTTGCATCAGTGAGTATCTAATTTTATTCCCTTCGGTTTCGAGTGGTACATAGAACTTCAACAATACACCTTTAATTAATTCTGTTTTCTTCAGCCCTCATTAGCTTGCTCCACAAGTTTTCATAAACTTTTATCTCCTCCACGTCAAATTCAGACATCAAATTCATCATTACCCATCTAGGCTCCATTTAAAAGCATGGAGCGAGATGTCAGCCACTGGCCTTCTCAGCGTGTGTCCGATCTATCTCCATTTTCTTCGGCATATTTGTTCAGCAGTAGGTTTTTGATTGGTTCTTTCCCAGATCTCCAAAGTGATTTCAGAGTGATGAATATTCTGTCCTGCCTTTTGGATTCCGGTTTTGACATCTTCATTCGTGCTGCCTGTAACTGAGACGATGGTTCCTGGATAAGTGAAGGCAGTGACCTCTTTCAATTTTTCCCCGTTGACAGCGATTGGTCTTTGTATTTTTGCTTGGTTGTTTAATTTCATCAGTTCTGTTTTGTAGTAGGAATGGAGGTGAATAGTATACAAGCTCATTCCAGGAAATTTGCTTAAGTCGAATACTTCCAGTCTGTCTGTACACATTGATTCTCAACACTTCCGCAGCATATCTTTTGCAATCGAAACAGCCTTGCAAGCCCCGGATACTGTGTGAAAATTTCATGTCCCCATGCTTACCTTTACTTTCATCGAATGGAGACATATCGATTGACTGCCTTCTCGAAATCTTTCACTCCATGCTCAAACTGTTGAGCTTTATGTATTCCAGTAAATTATAAGTTTGTTCCCTCTGTACTGTGAGTTTCAGTAGTGGTGTTACTTTTTGTTGTTGTTGCTAATTTCATGCCAAACCATCACATCGTGTCGGGTTTTAGCATCAGTTAGTAAATGAAACAGGATCGTTTAGGTTGAGCTTCCGTGATCATAAACTCTCTTTGCTTAGATTAGGGCAACTGACACAGATTTCATTGATAAAGACGAAAACATCCCTTGGGTCAATCTTTTTGTCTTCTAAATGCATAAATGGGAATTTTCGCCCTAACAAGATTTCTGTACAATGTGTTCAATAGGCCCTACATTTTGCCAAATTCCTCTCCTATAAAGACTACATCATTTCTTCCAAGAAATCCGAAGCGATAATCCAACTGATTGGCCAAACTGCAATTAGAGTGACACGTAAATTCCTCAAACAAAGGATATGTCTACAATGCGGTGTTGCCTTAAACATAAAATAATGAAATATAATACACAAACCTCAAATTGTGAGCTCTCTGTGGCTGAATGCCGTCAATGTGCGTCAATAAGAAAAGCAACAAAGCTATGTCAAAGGCAATCCCTTTGTAGATCTAAACAGGACACGATTGCCAGACACCGAATAAAGCGAGAGGAATAAACAATGTTCAGCACCAAAGGGTATATAAATAAGACATATACAGCAGGTAACGTTTAGCCGTAAGAAAATGATTACCACACAACAAATGGAGCATTAATGCATAGTTAAGAAGTAACAAATATGCTTACTCTACTTACTAATGGTAATTAGCATAGTATGAGGTTGAACACAAAAGAAAGTAAACCCAATGACAGAGGAAGGATATGATGTGTACACTAGCGGTTAGAGTTCAAGTGTTTCAATCACCTACCAATTTATTTAATTGTCTGTTTCTATTTTGGAAGCAGTTAACCAAACTCAGAGGTCAAATACATCAGAAATTTTTGACGACTGAATGATTTTCACCTCTCATCATCACTTTGCAAAGGATAAAATGAAAAAAAATAAATAAATAAAACCGTTGATGAAGGCGAATTTTTCAGAAATACTCATAGATGAATTGGATTTTATTATTTTCGGATCAACACACTCTAAACCCTTGTTTTGTCAATAGTATACATCAGTTATCGGATTCTGAAAGCACAGTCTCTAATGTCGTTTTCAGCGACTTCTATATCATCAGTACAGTAGACATAAATTCACCGCTGAGATATACACAAAAGGGAATCGAACTAATGATCCATCCTTTTCTATGTAATGGAACTATTTATATTTTTCTGTCCTTAAAAACATGAATAGAGAGACCGTTTAATACTGCTTTATTCCTTCTTGCATGACTCGCCTCACTCTGATGAAATGAACTTTGTTAAGTATGCGGACGATCTAACTAGTTCATTGTCTGTTAACTCACAGCTAGACTGTACTAAGATGAACAGCTTTCTATCCGGAGTTGGCAAATTGTCTTCGTCTAATGGTCTTAAACTAAATCCTTCCAAATATCAATCAGACTGTTAATTTCAGTTTCCAGTGTAAAAGAAGGTTAAATAAAGCTGTTGTTTCCTAAGACCTTTGCAAAATTGATGATAGTGATATAGAAATCAAGTCTGACGTTAAGTATCTTGGGTTAATTCTTTCTTCTGACCAATCCTGGTCTTCCCATGTCTAAACAATTTCTAAAAGAATATTTCGTTTGACTTCTTACATTAAGAAGAGGTTGAGGCACTCAGGCATAATCCAACCCCTCCTCTTACAGTTTGTCAACTTGTGCATCTTACCTATTCTTCTTTACTGTTCACTTTTATTCTTTCTTGGATTGCTTAAAACAGACTTTGTCATACTTCGTAGAACTCTGAAGACTGCCAGTTAGTAGGTCAAGTGGTATCCCATTGTGCCATATCGTTGACATCGTCATTGGTAGGCAACTGATGTCATGCAACAAATTTGCTAAAGGAATTTTTTCAGACTATGAGCATCCACTTTACCCACAACTCAAACCTTGTGTCTCCTCACGTAAAACAGAAAATCTTTTCAGGAGACTTTATGCAAGTACATCTGAGTATAAAAATTCCACTATACCATATTTGGCACGTATTTCATGTGATGAAAATAGTGTTAGGCATGAAATAACTAACCTTCTTTGCACTACTAAATAAACCATTTCCTCAACCCTTACAGCATCAACCTTCATTGTTATTGTACTTCTTATATTTATAATCCTCTCGATTTTTTTGTTTTTATTTGTTTATTTTCTAGTAAGTGTAAACATCATTTAATCTGTGTTATAACTGGTAATTTTGTATTTCCCCTCCCCATATTGTATCAACAGAATATTAGATTCAATAATCTATAACATGCTAAAATTTTCAAACTGAATCGACCATACTGTTTGAAACAAACTCACTATTATTATTATTATCACCATATTTATGATTCTCATTTTGTACTTCGAATACTTTTGACTTTATACCCTAAATGTGGACAAATTCCTCTGTTTAATTTCGTTTTAATTTTATTTATATTTTGAGTAAATCAGATGCAATATTGTGATAAACGCTGAGAATTCCATTCTGTATTAAAAGTACTGTTTTTAGAATAAAGTAGATTATTATAATTATTCAAAAAACAATACCCCCGCCAGTTTTAAAACTTTTGTCTGATCGCTCCATATTCTCTGCCCATACAAATAGGCGCACATATTTTGGTGAGAGTGTAAATTAAATTTTTAAATTACTGATCCACTGCTAAAAATGTAGCGCTCTATTCGAATAATTCTGTGGCTGACTGTACAACATATGTTGTGAAGTCATTCAAAAACAGGACATATACCCAATCGAGTGAAAATTCAGAACAGAGAGTAAAATTGGATGACACAATCGGGAAGCTCAATGGGTAAAAAGGGAAATAAAGGAGATTTTGTCTCTAAATCTCCTCCTCTTTTCCCAGGTTAAGCACTATGTTACTCTTTTCTGCATTATTGGTACGTTTTCTGTCGTCATTATGTCTCCTTTTGTATCTTTATTTTCCCCTTATTGTCTAATAATTTCCCCGTTCCTCACTTTACTTCACCCAATTATCACCTCTCCCACACATAGAATTAGCCTGTTGACTGCTGCTTTCTAAGTGTGTCGTGCCTCTTATCACAAACATAAACGTGGTTGCTACGAATACAACCATCGCTATTAAAATAAACGTTTTTAATAGAAAAGCTATATTTAAGTTGTTTAATATAAATGGCGAAATATACCCATTAAGACATTGAAATAAGAACAAATTAGTTCAGCGAAGAGTCTCTTTTCGGCGAATTCATTCACTTAGCTGTACAGTCGCAAATATATATACAATTATTTTGTGTGTGTGTGTACATTAGGTTTGTCAAAATCAAAATAACAGTTAGTGTGGGTTGTTGATTATATCATCAAGATAATGAAGAAGTTAAAATGTGTGATTAATACTCAAAGTTGTAACTAAGTGGGGTGAAGATTGGTAAGATGTGAGTAGAGTTACATCATCAAAATAATGAAGAAGTTAAAATGTGTGGGAAAAAAATGTAACACCCCTTCTCGAACAGTTAGATTTTAAATTATATACAAAAGTAGATTAATTGTTTTTTTAATGTCGGGTTAATTCAAAAATACTCCTAACCGCCATCACCCAGTAGACCCATTGAAGTATCCTGAAAATGAAAACCAATTATTAGTGAGCGAAGCAGCAATCAACGAGTACACTCAGACTTACGGCTGTACGGTTAATAGTAATAATAATGAAAATAATGTAATCTCAGCACAAATACAGAAGGCTTGTTTCGCATATTCCAGTTTACGCCGTCTTTGGCTTAGTAGACGTTATATCCGGCTGGCTGTCGACCGAAGGATGTGTGTACTGCTCAACAGTCCGCTCCGTCCTCCTTTATGGCTGTCAGTGAGACATGGTCATTGTAAGGGGAAGACATGAAAAGACTGGCCAGCTGTCATTTGTCATAGTTGCCAGCATTCTATCTCCCGTGTGAAGTGGTATAATAAGGTGAGTTATATTGAGGTTAGGCTACTGTCGAGTGTTAGGTAAGGAGTGAAAATCAATAAAGGAAGCTGTGAAGTTACATGGATTGAGATAGTTAGGAAATGTGTTACGCATGCCTAGTCATTGTCTTCCTCGACTGACGGGTATTGTTAGCTGACATAAGATGGATCAGGTCGGAAAAGAGCAATTTGGTGGTGGTCAAACCAAAACATGGCTTCACCAGTCAATGAAATTCACAACAGTTAGTTTAAGCCACGTAGGAAGATGTAGACTTTCTTGGCTGGGGTCCTCGGGATGGTAAAAAGCAATGACTGCTGGAGACAATTAGTGATATGGCTCGAAATCCTGATTCTCAGTAGCACGGATGCATCTACTCTTTGTGATTTATAATATCCAATCCAATAAAACTATATTGTTCTTCCATATTACTATTCTTTTTGCCTCAAATCTCCGTTTTTTATCTCTATTTTGCATTTTTTCTACTTTTTTCTCTGGCTTTGTGTACTACAAGGAGGAAGTGTGGCAACTTGAACTGCTGCACATCTGTGCAAAGTTCTACGTTGAAACAAGTCCTTCATTCAGGCAATACAATAAAGGGTTAATTCAGTTTTAAAGAGTCTGTTAATTATTGAGTAAAAACCAACTTGATCACTATTTATAAATAATTGGTTCCACTTAAGGACTACTTTTTGGACGTAGTTCCGTGTTTTATTACAATGATTAACAAATTCAATGACAGATACATATTCACCCAAAATGCTGAAAACGTCTACTTTCAACCATTTATCCACGTTTTTTCGTTAAAATATAGTATTTATAAAGCATTTCAATGGAAAAAACGCCTGAAAACAACGTAGAGCAACCCAAATACAACGTCGCGATAACACCTAACCTCATCCGGTGTGTGCTGCTATGTCTGCCTTCCAAGTTCAGCTCGATTAACATTGAAAATTCCGCTACACATGTAGTAAAAATTTAGTGGTCATAAAAAATCTATTCAATGTTCAACAACCAACTGTCTGCATAAACATGTAATTCATATAAATGACAACATTAATTATCTCATTACGTGTAGAATTACATCCTACAACATTCATTTAATGAAACTGTCACTTACAGCAGAGCTCCTCTGGTCAGTATTCTTGTTGTATATACCAACCTGCGGAAATAAAATCAGAACTAGGTTGAACTGCATACAATGAAACTGTTTGTGGTATAATAACTTAAATTAACCTTAAAATGTTTACTTACTCTTCATCAGCTATGTGATCACGGACTCCATGTAAGTAAGCCTTAGCGCTGGCTTTCAGAGTCTTCCTCAATTTGTCCTCAGGCATTGTAGCAGAAACGAACTTGGCAATAATGACGGGTATGCTGTGAATCGACTCCCAAGTATAATTCAGCATTTCTTTCAAAGAAGACTGGGCACTAAACGATAGCTCGTCAACCATTCTTGTCATCTAAACGTCATTAACGGTCATTTGAAAACCTGTGGAGGAATCCCTGAATATTTGGTTTTTCAGTGACTCCTCCAGTTGATTTAAATCCTTTTCAGCGGCTAAAGGGAACCTCAGTTGACCATTTTCACTGGACAACTCACTGGTTCTCAAGGCAGAGAAGTTTCTCGTTCTGACGAGTGAAACCAACTCGGATACCAATTTAATAAGGGACATTAAGTCGTTTTTGCTACACAGTAGCTCGGCAACCACTTTGGTAAGGAACTGTATTTTTTGTTACCGCAAAGTAACTAGGAAGTAAAAATGACATACATAGTCTGCAGAGTTGGCTGTGTGATCGGTGACGATGTCACCACTGATATTTGTTGACTTGAAGTACTGAAGGAATAGGAATATTAAATTAGTGTGTTACCTGTCTATCGATGATTTCAGACTTTCCATGAAATTAGTGTTAGGGTATTTGGATGGCCCACACACTTTCTGTGCCCATAGGTAAAATGGAATTAGGATATAATCTGATATACGTATTTATGTGAACAATCCCAAGGATACTAAATATGATCTCGATAGTAATTTAAGTATATCCACGACTTCACGTTCTACGTTGTGCTAAATGCTGTACATGATGGAAGACAAACACTGCTGTATTAAAAAGCACAACTAGGTACAGGGAAGTGTGGCAGTATTTTCGGGGTGTCCCTATCTCAAAAGAATTGGATTCAAAAAACTCCACTTGATTCAGTCTAACTTTTGAAACGGATATAAGATAGTTTAATGGTTTGCTCAAATGAAAATCTAGTTTCAAGGAGGCTGCAAACTAAGATTTAGGAGATGCTCCGGAGTCCTTCTGGATGCAATGATTTCACTTGACTAGTCAAGGTTTTAACACGCTCGTCTCTATCTAAATTTGTCTCAGGATTGTTATTCGTTTTTTGCGAGCGATGGTTTGGCGTTATTAGATGCCTTGGAAAATGTAAACAAACAAGGAATAATAGAATTTATTCACTCTCATCAGATTTTACCCACAGGTACATTTTAATGTACAGATAATTACTGCTCTTTTAGGTGCATACGACCGTAAAAGTGATTTTTGGAGGTCGAACCTTATTGGCTGCTCATCAGATCCTGTGAAAGTAGCGTCTTGTTTTATCACCTCCTTGTGGTAATTATTCAACTGTGATGTGCTTTACTGAATTCGCTGGTAACTGCACGATGTAACTTTGTAGTTATCTCTATTTGTCTCATTGCCTTGTGTATTGTGGTTAGAAAAAGGCTGGTAGTGTACCCTGTGAAACTTCGTTTGTTAACTGTGTTCTATATAGCAGTGCTCTATTTCATTATGCATTTGTGATACGGAATATTAACAATGCTTGTAGTATGACCGACTGCCATGATACCTATAGTCAAATAGCAGAGGCGGGTAAACTAACTTCATCGAAACACTCACGAGTGATCATGAACTCATAAACTAATAGGTGAGTTCTATTTACTGCCATTAAACTGTTTGGAATGTTCTTAAAAAGGTTAATTAGTGAATTTGTTATGCTGCTTTTTTTGCGCGCGTGCTCTGAAAAAGGAGAGTGGCTTTTTTACGCTGTGAAGTAAAATTCTGCTTTTTTTGTTTAAACCACATCAGAAGCTTTTTTAGTTCACTTTAGCTGATTTATTTAGTTGAACTATTGTTCATTTTATTCACATTTTGTGTTTTGGTTGGTATTAACCTCACTGTTTTCACGTACATATATTTGTATAGTTTAAACAAATTAGAGGTATGGGCCCGATTAACAAATGTGGACAACCGGACTGCCACTTTCCAGTGGATGATGGGATGTAGTGTGACAACTGCAGCTAACGGTTCCACAAAGTTTGCACTGGTTTATCACCGGTAGCCTATAAGAGATGTTGCAAGCCATCATCTCTGTGGCTGTGCGAATTTCGCAGTAACCTGTTGGATGTCTTCATCCAAGAGGCAGTAGGACTCCTGATGTCCTAGAAATTGTCGAAAAATAAAATTGAAAAGCTTGCACTTGAAATCTCAGCCAAGAATGGCGGCTCAGAATTTAGTTTTAAAACTGAGAGTGTAGCAACTCCTGAAGCTTTAGAGACAAAAGAGGCACAGAGTGCCTAAATATTTGTTGCGGCAAAGCGAAAAAAACAAAGGAAATCTAAAACAGCAAGTGGTGCCACCATGGCAACACCAGCCTGTGAAATGATCACGCCAAAGCGCAGCGTGTCTAGTGCACGAATGGCTTCTAGTCGTGGTAAAAACAGACTGGAAAAAACCGACTCTACTTGGTTGGTGCCGACAGGCAAGAAGCAAAACAAACGTAGGAAAGAAACGGTTACCGAGTCTACCAACAAGGTCTCGATGGCTGTTAATATCAGCCGAACTCTGAAACCCACGGACTCTAGTTACAGTGTCACAATCTGGAATTTAGAGGAATCTAAGAACACAGATCCAGCTGCCGGACATGCAGATGATCTGAGGGCAGTTAGCTCCATTATCCGGGAAACACTTCCAGAAGAAACAATTGGAGTTCACGTAAGAAAAGCCATCAGGATCGGAAAACGAAACCCTGATGCTACGGAAACTTCTAGACGACTACTTAAGATAGTTTTAGGAAATGAAACAGAGAGAAGCACCATCCTCAACAACACGTTTAAAATCAACGACAAAAGTGTAAATATAAGGCCTGATTGGCCTTTAGAAGATCGAATCAAAAGAAGAGAAGTCGTGGCTGAACTAAAGGTCAGGCTAGAGAAAGGCGAAAAAGACCTCAAACTATTGGGTTTTCGGGTGGTGAGGACTCGGAAACCGATGCTGCCGAGAGCTCTCTTCATAAGCCGGATGAACACGTAGGTGTTTTGGTGTGGCATACTAACGCATGTAGTTTTAGGAATAAGCTCTCCGAATTAGGAGAATTATCTGAAAGACCACAACCTGATGTGATTGCTATCACTGAGACATGGTTGTTAGTGGGTGTAGACTTAACTCCACTCATACCTGGGTACATCTGCATTTGAGCAGACAAAGTAAGTAATCGGGAAGGTGGAGGGGTTGCCCTATACATCCGTGAGGACATAGAGATTAGGTGAACGTTGTTAGAAGCTCATGACAATGGCACGAGTGAAGCCGTAAGTTGCGTCGTTAACTTGAACAAAGGCACTTAAACTATCGGAGTTATTTACAGAAGTCCTGCTAGCCAAGCTGATGACTTCGTTCTAAATCACTTGAGGGCGTGGGGTAGTAGAAATAGGTGTCTGGTTGTTGGCGACTTTAATGCTCCACATATTAATCGGGGGGAATTAACATCAGCTACTTCGTACAATTGTTTTAACAGAGAACTCATACTGGCAGTACTTGAATGCGCACTTGTGCAGCATATAGATGCACCAACAAGGTACCATCCTGAACATGATCCGTTCACTCTAGACTTGGTGCTAACACAACAGAAGGAGGATGTTGGTAACATTAGATGCCTGGCGCCGCTAGGCAGTAGTGACCACATAGTTATTACTTTTATGTTTAGGATTCAGGCTGTCATACATAGGTCAACAGCTGCTCACCCAAACGTTTGGAAAGCGAATATGTCTGCAATCCGAAATGCAGCAACCCTAGCTGACTGGCCTGTTGATACACACCAGACTGTTGAGGAGCTCTAGATGGGATTAAGGAACACACTAGATTGCGTCACTGCACCCTTTGTACCTTGATCTACGCCTCGAAAACTATCTCATAAACCACCTTGGATTAGCAATGAAATAAGAAGGTTAATAAGAAAACGAAAGAACTTATGGTACCAATTTTCTGTGACTGGGAGGGATGAGGTTCGGATGGAATACCGCAAAGTTCGAAACCTATGTAAGTATGAGATTGACCAAAGTCGTATAGAGTATGAGAGACAGTTAGTACTGGATTGTGTGCATTATCCAAACAGACTGTACTCGTATATCAAACGCAGGACTAAAACTAGCAGTGGTATGCCGTCCCTCATAAGCAATACCGGAGAGGCGGCCGAGTCAGACGAAACAAAAGCTGAGAAGCTCTCTCAATACTTTTGTGATGTTTTCTCGCCTAATCGTACCACTCAAGGGTGTAGCGAGGTCACTGATTTAGCCCCTAAAATGCCCCCAATTGTGGTAGATGATGCAGTAGTTCTGAAACTACTGTCTATGCTGAAACCAGGTAAATCACCTGGACCTGACGGACTTCATCCTAGATTGCTAACTCCTTGGTGGCTATAATATACATTCCACTTATGGAGATTTTCCTGATATCTGTGACCCGGGCTTGGCTACACAGGGACTGGAAAGATGTTTTTATAAGCCCCATCTTCAAAGATGCGAATAGGCAGTTAATATCTAACTACCAGCCTGTAAGTCTGACCTGAATTATAACAAAGGTGTTAGAAAAACTAATAAGGGATCAGCTTTTAGCTGATTCGGAAAACATGGCTTACTGGCAGTGAAACAGCATGGATTCCGTCCAGAACGATCCTGCTTGACAAACTTCTTGTTAGCTAGGGAAGATTGGGTCGAGGCCAGAGATAAAAGCCATCTACTGGACGTTGTATTTAACGATCTTAGTAAAGCGTTCGATAAGGTATCCCATTAGGGTCTTCTTAGTAAACTTAAACATTTTGGATTAGACCAACGCTTATGTGAGTGGTTTAGTGACTATCTGATGGATAGGAGGCAGAAGGTAAGGGTTAATGGTCTACTGTCAAAGTGGAAAGCAGTACTAAGTGGAGTACCTCATGGAACTGTACTTGGCCCCCTGCTATTCCTATTATATGAAAATGAAGTGCTGAAAATTCTTACCTCATCTTCCTTATTATTTGCCGACGATACTAAGATGTGGAAGACCGTAAATAATAACGATGATAGGTTGATACTACAAAACGATCTAGATAAACTAGCTGAATGGGTTAACCTTTGGAGTCTGGAAATTAATTCCAAGAAAAGCGCTGTAATGCACCTAGGTCAGAAGTCTTACACGTCGTACTCCATAGGGGACACAGAACTGCCAGGTGTTAGGGAACAAAAGGACTTAGGAATTATTGTTAGCCATGGCTTAAAAGCGACGGCAAATTGTAATCGAGCTGCAGCTAAGGCTTTTCGAATGCTATGGACACTTCGAAGGGCTTTCGAACGATTAGACGAGGGCATGTTCCAAGTACTCTATGCAACATATGTCAGGCGTCATCTAGAGTACTGCATACAAATAGGTGAGTCCATGCTTTAAAAGGGAGGCACATATCCTGGAAAGAATACAGAGGGTAGGAACGAAATTAGTTAGTGGTATCTCACACCTTCCTTATGACATGAGGATGGAGCATTTAAATCTCTTCCCATTATCATACCGAAGGAGGAGAGGCAACTGAATTTTGGCTAACCGTATATTCAAGGGTGATTTAGGGATTGACCTTTCAAAGCTTTTCTCTCCCTCTAGGATACATTTGCGGGGTCACCAGAAGAAGGTGCCCAAACCGAGGTCGAATAAAATACGTTTCGAGTTTAGATTCCCTCACAGAGTGGTCAACGACTGGAACTGCTTACCTGATTCAGTAGTAACAGCTCCATCAGTGGACGCTTTCAAAGAGGAACTGGATCTCTGCAGAGATATTTATCGAGAGGATTAACATAGGCAAAAAGAGCCTTCTATCCTTAAAATCTGAATGTGCTCATCAGAATGCTTTCGAAAGTTTCATTCTGAGATCTGAAACGCCGACTGTATAGACTTGGATTTGGTGATGAGCAATGAGGTATGAATCTTCTTTAAAAGTGTAAGCAATGGAAACTTACCCCTTACCTTAATTTGCTACGTTGCGTGTTTTTGAATATCTCCTTTAAGATAACAGTGTGATTTGGTCTCGACACTCAACTCACATCTAGGCTTTCTCAGGATATCTTGCCTATAGCTATGTCAACCAAATGTGTAGTTATGTAGTTCATTAGTACATGTTCTAAACTTCCAGATTTTGGATTCACTTCTCACTAAAATATCACCCTTCAATCTCATGACAATCTCTTTATTTACGCACTATTACACTCCTTTTTATCTTAAATACCTAGGAGTTTATCAAAGCTATGAATCACTCTTTATTCATATATTTTGCTTGCCTAAAGTCTGGTTGCTTTGATGAAAAACACAACACCAATGTTTGAGAAAAAATATATTTTGATCAGAAACGTCATATTTTGCAATATGGTTAAATTTGAACATCACAAATGTATACTATCACTCCAAGGACTTTCTAGCTTCTTCTCGTTTATTTCTTGCAGATGTACTTCCAATGTTGTATTATCCATAACTGTATTTCATGCCATTTTTCAGTTTCTCATGACGTTCTTCTAATCACGTGGTAGGATTGCATAAACCCAAATGTACGCTGTTCACTGGTTGACTATAACTACCAGCGGGAAACGGAAAAAAGTTTGGTTTAGTGCTCAACCTTGATGGTGACCTTAGTGAAGGGTTCACAATTTAACATTTATAAGGAACTGTACTGACTGCTTATACTAGGACCCGAAATTTCAAACTTTTGAAAAAGTGCTAGTTCATGATACTTTATGATTGTAATTTATAACATAACTTATCATGCCTGTAAAAATGGCTTGTATTTCTTTTGAACCTAGCCATATATCTGGAATATAAATTATTATTACATCGAATACCTTGAACCCCCTAGATGTGGGAATATAAAACACTCATAATCTCCTGCGAAACATACTTCAGAGACAAGATTTGAGATTGATGTCTGCACCTAATTTATACCTATGTATTAAGTACGTTTGGAATGCATTTCGAAGTTTGTGGAAGATCTTGAAATTAGGAAGTGCGAACCACCGTTATGTGGTCAAAAACAATTCTTTGTCAGGTTGAAACTCCCCTGGTACACCTTGTTTTATTACCGCAGCAGATGTACGATTATCTCCCGTCTGCAGTTTATTGACATCCACTGTTATTTTAATTCTCAGTGTAGCCTTTAAAATTGAGCTTTATCTATTCTGTCACCCCTTGACGCTTTATAATTATCATATATATTAATATGACAGCTACATATGTGATCAGACTGCCTGGAAAGTATAGTAATACCGGGGAGAATTCAAAGTGAGAATAGTAATGGTAACAACTGACGTAATAAAGGAAGTGCATACAAAGTGAATAAACAAAACGAAAGATAGACTGAGCCCAGATAACAATAACAATAACAATGCTTTAGCATAGAGCTATCAAGACCATGAAATTTGAGAGGGTTGAACGAACTTTCCAGCATACACAGATCTGACTTTTCTGTTTCGAAATCCAAAGATGGCTTCAGCAATACAGATGAGTCGGATGGATACGTAATGATTTGAGCAAATTACTTTTTGCCTTGTAGGTGACCTTAAAGTCTGAGACTGTAGAGAGATACGGTGATCATTATCGACTAGATGTCCAGTGATCGCACTTCTTATTACCTTCACTTTCACCTCTTCGTGACAATTAGGGACAGTGTCCCTGCACCCTCTTAAAAAAACCTAAGTTGGACCACCGATTTACCTAACTCCACACAACCAGGTGAACTGATAAACGTTCATCCAACCTATCTAATTTTCATGGTCTTGATCGCTCTACGTTAAAGTATGGTAATCTCGTAGTTGAAACGATGCTTCCCAAGTAGGTAAAAGTGGTTGTTTCTTTCAGGTTCCTCCCATCTATGTTGATCGTTGTCAGTTGTTGTTGTTCTTGTCCAGGAATCTTCATCACTTCTGTTTTCTCTATGTTCACCTGAAGTCCTTCCCACCTTTGATGCTTCTTCTGCAAACTTGTTGATTTTCGCTTGCATATCTTCCAGTTTGTTGGAAATCTATTATATATCATTGGCGAAGTCCAGGTCCTCCAAGTTCTTTGTGCGATCAGGAAAATCATTGGTGATAGTAGGCAGCCTTATCTTACTCCTGTCCTCACTTTGAAGGATTCCGTAAGTTTCCCGTTGTGGATTACTTGGCATGCAGCATTGTCGTACAGCCGTTGTATGAGATGTCTTCATCCACGGCTTGTTTGATTCTCCCCAGGATGATGCGGCTTAATATTTTGCCTGGGATGGACAGGAGTATAATCCCGCGCCAGTTCTTGCGTTGACTTAAGTCTTCTTTCTTTGGCACTTTGAGCAGGCATCCTTTTCTCCAGTCAGCAGGTACATTGCCTTATTTCCACACCTTCTTCACTAGTGATGTCATCAAGTCCTCTGTTGTCTCTGGGTCCATTTTCAATGCTTCTGCTGGGATTCCATCTGGTCCTGCTGCTTTTCCAGCTTTTAGAATTCTGTTCTCGTTGGATTGATAGTATCCGTCGGTAGTTTTAATTCCACTGTTGGCAGTATTGGAGGTGTTGTGGGTGGTGGTCGATTGAAAAGTCTATTGAAACGTTCAGCACAGTGTTTCCTTTGCTCCACATCTTTGGTCACCGACTTTCTATTGCCATCCTTCAATGACTTAATTGGTGTTGATCTCCTCCCCGATGTGAGCCTGCTAGTTCGGCAAAGTGTTGCGAGGTCTTATTTGCCTGCACTGCAGCTTGTTCTGCTTCACTTGCCATAGCTTCATAATATTTTCTTTTGTCCTCCCTGGCACTCTTCTTTAATCTTTTGTTCAGTGTATTGTAGCTTGCATTCAACTCCAGTTTTTGTTGCTCGTCGATACACTGAATAATCTTTTGTTTCACCATCCTTCTCTCCTCTATCAGTCTCCATGTGTGTGTTGTGAGCCATTGTTTGTCCTGCCTCTTCTTTCTGCCTAGAACTTCCATGCAGGTTTAGCTGTACATAGCTTTCAGGTTGTTTTGGTGCCTTTAAACGCTGGTCTCTTCGCTAGTGTTGATTCGTGTCTCCTCCTTTTTCCCTATGATTTCAGTGAAGATGTTCCTTGTGACCTGATCCTTCAGGTTTTTAGTATTGGACTTAGCTTGTGGTCTGTCAGCAGCTCCTGTTTTGATGAAAGTTTTAATTTGACTTGGAGTGTTCCTTGAATGAGATAGTGTTCTGTGCCGACGCCTGCCCCTCATCCTACTTTTGTGGCCTGTAAGCTGCGTCTCCACTCCCTTGAGCAGCATTGAGATGAAGTAAATTTGGTTTTTGGTTCACCCGTCTGGTGACACCCATGTAGCTTTGTGGGTATCCTTGTGGTTGTATAAGTTGCCGCCAATCACTAGTTCATTGAAGTCGCAGAAGTCAGATAAGAAGTCCCCATTTTCATTCGTCTCCCTGGGTGCTTCTCTACCCAAAATGAGTTCTCTTCCAGTGTTATAAATAAATACATAAATAAATTTATTCTCATAGTACAGTACATGAGGGACGCCAGTTTACAGGCATCATCAAATTGTTACAGAAATAGAACCATATAATTCTATCACAATTTACAGGCAGTAGCAAGATATGCTTTACATGTTCGCTGGAGATTATACATACACTTGATAAATGTTAATCCCAGTAGTATAAAACAGACTTTTCACTTATATACAATCATTTCTGTGCAAAGTTGGAAAAATCTGCTAGATTGTCAGTGAGTGCAACACAACAGGAAATATAGAAGTATTGTCTTCGCATTAACAAAAAAAACCAGGTCTTTGGTGGATGGATTATAAGTGCCTGGGAAAAAAATAAAGCTTGAGGTCAATATTCATACATAACTTTGTTGTGTGCAGAATCCTTGAATTATAGTTCATTGATGTGTTATTTTAAAATCAATGATATGTTTATCTCATTTGATCTGCAATGTCATTATTGGGAGTAAATACATAAGCTTCAGACGCATTAATTAACGGATTTCTACCGCTTGTGGGTATTTTCTAAGCGTGAGGAAGGTTTATGAATTTCAGCTGTTCCGACAGGAGTTGAGGATATTAACTGCTCAGCAACATTATGGATATAAGTTCATCACATTATCTAAGGAAAGGTGAGTTGCAGTTGGTGAGGGATATATGGTGCCCAACGAGCGTACATCTGTCCATGTGATGTTGTGGTGAGTTATACCTTTTTCATGTTGTCGGTTTATGTTCATTTTATTCTACTTATTGTGTTGGGTAGTAGTTTTACAAACGAGATTTCTTTTCTGTTTGAGGATACGTATCTTAACCGTTAATGTTTTATCTAGAATTATAAATAGAGGCAAAAAACAACAGGTGTAGTATTTAAGCTTATACATTAAATGGACCTATAATTTCGGAGGCTCTCAGATAGGAACTAGAACTACTATCGTTTGCGAACTCTTGTAGTTTGTCATTAAGCACCTTTTTGAAGGAGGCCAATGTACTTGCTTGACGCATTTCCATTGGTAGTTTATTCCATATCTGTGCATACCTAATCAAGTAAAACTTTTTCCTGGTGGCTGTTTTACATTGTTCGATAGCTACTGTACCCTTAGTGTGTCTTAGTTTGTAGCCACTGTCATCTGAAAGTCGAGTGCCATTAGTAGAGGTAAAAACTTAGTGGTTTAGAAGCTCATAGTAAAGTGTTAAGTTTAGTCTCAGGCGTCTTAGCCATAGTGTTTCTAGTCCTAGGGTATCACATCTAGTGGAGTAGTTCGCACCATTTTCGGTTCCGAGTAATTTTAACGTGAAGTACCTCTGCACTCCCTCGACTTTCAATTTGTCCTGTATGCGTATGCTACTATACATGAATGAACAGTAATCAAATAAAGGACGCACACAAACCTTGTACAACAGAATTCTAGACTCATTTCTGTAGAAGTTCCTGAGTAGAAAGCCGATAAGTCTGCGTGACTTTGACACTTGTTTGGAGATATGTTCAGAAAATGATAAGTTGTGTGAATATTTCAGCCCTAGTTCCAGTACAGATTCCAGTCGTAGAAGTGCATGGCCTTGAATTGTCAGGTCAAGTTCTAAATTGTTGCAACCTATGCAGAGCCAGCCACATTTTTCGACATTAAATCGGAGTTGCCAGGTGTCACACCATCTATCCATTTTTTCTAATTCTTGCTGTATGGCGTTTACTGTTATTCCAAGATCTGTGTTCTTGCATTTATACGTCACTTTGAAGTCATCTGCATATAGTATTGGTTTGCCTACACTAAAGCATTCACAGATACTGTTTATATATATTATGAATAAGAGTGGGCCTAATACACTTCCCCGGATCACACCACTACTTACTGGTTTAGGCCTTGAGATTATCGAGTCAACTTTCGTTGTCTGACTTCGGCCACAGAGAAATGATTTTATCCAGCTCAGGAGAGGATCACATATCCCTAGTGAGCATAACCTGCTGACTAGCAGATTATGGGGAACTCTGTCGAAGGCTTCTGTTAAATCGATCTGATCCCAGTTTGGCGTTCATGTCTCCGATTAGTTTTTTAATGTCGTCGAGTATTGTATTGGATTATTGTCTGTTGTTGCCTGAAGATGTCTGTAGAACTCTTCTTTCTTTTCGTGGTTTGCACTGTTTGTGGGGGGTGTATAGCAGTGACTGACACGTTCCTTCCTTTTGAGTTGAAACCAGTTGTCATTATCCTAGACGAGATTGCCTCCCACCGTATCAGGGCCTTCGTTGCCGTAGGTCTTAGCATGATAGCCACACCCTCCATGTGCTGACGGTTGTCTCCTGGGTGTCCGGAGTTGATTACTGACTCTCCTTTCACAATTTTGTGAGTCCACTCCCGTTCCATTTGCTTTCGCGAATTCCCAGTACTTGAATCCCGTATCTTTTCATCTCCTTTGTAATCTGTGCAACTTTCCGAGTCTTGTATATGTTTTGGACATTCCATTTCCGCAGACAGACTTTTTATTTTGTCGCAAGGAGACTCATCCTGCTGAAGTTTCTGTTTTCAGGAAGGGGTTGCTAGCCTCAGGTCTGAGAAGGGGTTTATTACATGTATATGTAGTTCACAGAGGAGCGATTTTATGAGTTCCTTCCCTTAGAATCAGGAAAACAAGCAATAAAGCAATCCAAATAACCCCAGCGATAGGAAAAAATTCACAACAGGAAGAGTAGAGACAAAAACAACAACAACAAAACCGTAGCACTAGTATCACAGTCAAATGCAGTCAATAAACATGATATGAAAACTTGAGACTCAGTAACTTGGGCCAACTTAGACATGTAAATCCAACAAGATATACAACTATAGATATTAGTTAGTCTTAAACAGTCACAAAATGCCAAACAGATAGTTAAAGGTATTATCAGTCAACAAGATTACATCCACAGATTCAGTGTTCAAAAGTCAAATAGTTACAATAAGTTCCACAACTTCCTGGCAAGAAACGCCAGAGAAATAAGAGTTTTATGCAGCTGAGCAAAATGTAGCTTACCAATCGAAAAGCGCTCCAAGGAATTTCCAACCTCTTCTCTTACAATTTGTTAATTCATGCATTCTGCCCATTGTCTTTTATTGTTCGCTGTTATTCTTCCTTGGTGGACTTCTCAAAAAAGACTACGTCATATTACTTAGAACACTCCAGGCAGTAGGTATAGTCAGGGTTGTTTCTTTTGACTCTCAACTAACTGACATTACTGTCAAGGGGTACTTCAAATCTTGCAAGCAGTTTTGCTAAATCTATCTTTTCTGATACTGAACATTCTCTCTAATTGTTCGCAATTTTTTCCTTGTATAACCTCAGTAAAACCAGAAGAAGCTTCTTAAAAATTTACGGTTATACAGCTACTAAACATAAAAATTCTACCATACCGCCATATTTGTCACGGGTCTATGTGTGTCTACCAGTTTTACTGCAGCTGCGCAGACAACTACATTGGGCATACAATGAGGCAGTTTCATCGTCGTATTTCTGAACATCATCCAGCTTGGTTAAGTAAGGGACAAACAAGATCTATTCGTAGTTCTATTTTAGCACACCTTGTTGATACCGAGCATAAGGTTGATATGAATACTGCATTTAAAATTATTTATCACATTCCGACTAATCTTAACTCTTCTCTGAGTTCGTCTTCTACAGACAGCTGAAGCAATCGGAATCCACCAGAAGAAACCAAGCCTATGTGTACAGAAGAAACTTGCACAGCCACTTTCCTTACCGTGGCCATCGTTACAAGACAGGACTACGTTGCCCCTTCCCCCTAAACCTATTAAATTATAATTATCCAAATTATTTTACTTTTATTTTGACCACTTCATCTTAAATTACGTGTTATCCTTGTAAAATTAATTTATTTTATCCATTTCTACCTCTTAAATGTGTGTATTGATTTTCTTCGTTAATTATCAACCCATTGACATTTTGACACCGTTTAGTTATTGTTAACAAACATATCACCACTTGTTTGGTGAACTGTTGTGTATTGTTATAAAAATGCTTTACGTGTATATTAGAGTAGAGCCATAGATGAGGATCTAATTGAAAAGTAAATATTTCTTCGCTCAGTCTTTCTGTTTTCTTAATGTCTAAATGGGGATATTTTCTATATAGAAAGTCAAATGTCAGAAAAGAACTTATAAACTTTTAAAATCAGTAATCTGAACTACAGAATACAAGCAAAGACTATTATTACATGTATTCTCTATGATACTATCTACTCATACTTCAATGTTTCCATCAATATTCTGCTTATAATGGTTCCATTATTACTACTATTATTATTATTACTATTATTATTTTAAATTTTATATATGTGTATTTAAAAGGAGTTAAATTGTAGCAATATGTATAAAAACACTGAGAATTCCACTCTGTATGATTATTGCTATTGTTTGAAATAAAGTGATTATTGTTTTTTATTACTGTTTTGTTAGACCCTGTAGGATTATTGATTGTTCAGTATATCAGAATGTATTTTATTGATTGAAGACAAATGATTTGTGTTGATTTGGTCTGTTTATTATTTGTTTTGTTGTGACAATTGGACGTGGAAAAGGAATGATTTACGTAGTGTTATTTACAATGTTAAATTTAGAAAAAAATTACTAAAAATTGGTATGTAAAACCATAAACGTATATATGTATAAGTATACGTCTTCTTTGGTAGATTTTTCTGTTTACAGAACAATCAACTCTCTGGAGTTACTTAGTTAACAATCAATTACTTCTCACGAAGAAGTCTATGGAATATTTTTTAAAAGAAAGAGAGTTTAATGTTTCATTGATAAGAATCGCTTTTAATCAATAGTGTTAGAGGTTCGTAGAAAATTCCCACTGAGATATAAAGAAAAACAAAATAAGTGATTCAGCAAAGATGCTCTTTTCAACAACGAATTTATTATCAGGCTGCACAGCCGTAGATATATATATATAGCTTTTTACAGAAATCATGTCCGTGAGAAAATGGATTTCATTCACGTTTTACAGACAAGAGCATACAGTCAAAATCTATCAAATGTGAATTAACATCCATAACCAAGAAAATACTGTACATGAGCTTGGAATTCAAAGGTGATTTAGCTTCCGATATCATTAAAAGAAGGATCTTACAGTCCCTGAGAATCGTGTTTTCCAGTCGATCATTACTAATCAATAACTTGAAGGACAAGATCCTACAACTGACCAACTCTGTCTGGGTTTATCAGTTCACCTGGTTGTGTGGAGTTAGGTATATTGGTGGTCCTACTTGGGTTTTTTCTAAGAAGGTGCAGGAAGACTGTCCCTAATTGTCACGAAGAGGTGAAAGTGAAGGTAATAAGAAGTGCGATCACTGGACATCTAGTCGATAATGATCAACCTATCTCTCTACAGCCTCAGACTTTAAGGTCATGTACAAGGTGAAAAGTGATTTGCCCAAGTCATTACGTATTTATCCGACTCATCTGTATTGCTGAAGCCATCTCTGGCTTAGTATTATTATTATCATTATTATCCTCAATGAATTCGCATATAAAGTAAATAGTTTCGGTAAGGGGAACACTGGCGAAAAGGGACGCAACATCCATGGATATCATTTTCTTCCCGGATACATCAGCAGCACTTATTGAATCGACGAATTCAAATGAATCTGAAACACTATACTGACAGAGATTATTTCTGATATGTAGGAGGATGTCTGCGAGCCATTTGGCAGTAGCACGATAAGGGGAATTTGTCATATCCAAGTGTTACGTTCACTTGGTGCACTTCCGGCAGACCATATAACCAGGGAATTACAGAACATGAGAATCATATTCGCTCAAATAATTCAGAAATGATAATCGATTCGTTCTTCATCTTCTTCAGCATTTGTGTTATCTTTCCTTCAATTTGTTCTTTTTGGTCTTTCTGGCTACTTTTTTTAGAAAATTTGTTTTCATCTGACAAAATAGATAACATTTCATCGATGTAGTCTTGGCGATCCATCAGGACAATGCCAGCATCTTTATCGAGGCGGGTCAGAACTAAGTTTCTATTCCTTAAAATCTCACGTAGCTGCTTTCTGTGCTCGGCTGAAATCAATCTTTTGATATTTAGTTTTGTGTTGATGTACTGATGGCAGCTGTTTAATACTGTAGACTTGAATTGTTCATATGATTTGTTGGACACTGGGAGAAGGTCATTTGTCTGTTGGATCAGTGCTTCAAACTGGACCTTACTATCCAAGTCACTCGAATTTTTCGAAATATTATCACAGAATTTTGGACTCAACGACAAGACTTGCAATTGGATAGGAGTTAATGATATATTAAAGTAGCTGGAAACGTATTTCTCTAGCGTGGCGGGAAAACGTAAATAAGTTTCAGTTGTTTTGAGACTATTTGCGAGTTTCAGGTTTATATCTTCACAACGTCTTCTTGAAAATTAATCGATGTAGTCCATAAAATTTCTCTGATCGTCTTCTATCAGTCGAAATAGAGCATTTGTTCTTATTGAAATATTTCTTTCTATCTCTGGTAGTCGAGATTTCATTTCATCGGTCACATTCAGTGTATGACGTTTCAAAGAGCAATGATTTGAGTAGATATGGTTGCGACGAAGACATTTCCGTTGGTGCTTGGGACATTCTTTCTTATCAATACAGCTCTTCAAAAAACTGATTTTTGTATTTGCTATGGCAAGCTTGACAGAAAACTTAAGAAACGTACCAAGTTCTTTCACTACCACAGGGTTCTTGCTCTGCTTCAAATCACCGAAAATACCCATTGATTGAGTCATGAAGAAAATAAAAGACAAATTCAGTGAAGAAAATTTTCTTTATCGACAGCGTCGGTGGCACAGTGGTTAGGACTCTCGCCAACCATGCACATGGTCCGAGGTTCGATCCCCTGCCGACGCACACCCGATATCTATGGTTGGCCTGTAAAATTTGGGCTACCGATATCCATGCTGAAAATGTCATACTTGTACTGAAAATACGGTGTGACATCAAGCTGTAACCAAAATAAAAATAAATAAATAAAAAAATCCAACTAATTTACTTACAACTTTTATGTTTTAATTCTAAAGCCACTTCCGAGTAATTACATCAATTATGTCAACCCCTATTACTCAATAATAGATACGTACCCATTAAAATTTTTCAAATGAATGGATACTAAACAAAGAGTACTCTTTTCGATAACATCATCATCAGGCTCTACAGTTATATATACATCAATGGTGAATGAATGAATGAATTAGTGTTATGAACAACATTAATGTTGTTTAAATAACATCGAATCAATAATATTGATAGATTACAACTCAGTAGCATCAACATAAAATAAGCTGAATGTCAGAAAAATTGGGAAAGATAATAATACAAATTCATGAATTTATAGTCTCTACTGAAGGCCAGCCAGGGCAATAGTAGGGGTTGGACTTGCTTCTTTTGAACACAGGGCACTGGTTGTTTAAGGCGAATTGCAACAGCCTCTGCTGTTTGGAGCATGCGGTGCTTCGATGTTTTTGGCAATTTATTATGATAGAGAAGGATTCTTCCACACTGGCTTTGTGGCCGGTTTGCACCAAATGGTTCAATATCGAACCTTTCCTTAGCCATAGTGGGAGATGCTGTCGAGCACGAAAAATCAAGTTCCTAGAGCAACGGCCAATATAACTTGCTTCACAAGCGCAGTTGAATTGGTAGATAAAATTTGAAGGTAGCACCATAGGTCGTGTAGAGAATAATACGTGTAGTTCACAAGCATTACAAGTTCTTTGAACTGATTTTCTTAATTTCCTCGTAATTATCTCACTTGATTTTTCTGATTGCAGTAGACTGGATAATGCGACAAATAGCGGGCAATGAGGAAACAGGCATAAAATGGACTCACACAAAAACTTGGAGGATCTGGACTTCGCCGATGATATATGTCTGGTTTCCCAAAAACTGGAAAATATGCAAGTGAAAAGCAACAAGTTGGTAGAAGAAGCATCAAAGGTGGGAAGGACTTCAGGTGAACATAGAGAAAACAGAGGTAACGAAAATTCCTGGACAAGAACAACAACAACAGACGACAATCAGCATAAATGGGAGGGACCTGAAAGAAACAACCTCTTTTACCTACCAACCGACCTGGGAAACATCGTTTCAACTACAGGCGGAACTGACGAGGATATCAAAGCAAGAATCGGGAAAGCAAGACAAGCTTTCACTACTCTCAAGTCTGTGTGGAGGTCAACAGCACTCAGCATCAAAAATAAGATCCGGATTTTCAACTCCAATGTGAAGTCAGTCAGTGCTACTATACGGATCAAAGACTTGACGCGTCATAATGAGCATCTCAAACAAACTACACACCTTCATTAACAGTTGTCTTCGCTCAATACTACTCAAGATCAGATAGCTGGCCAGAAAAGGTCAGCAACAGGGATCTTTGGGAACGAACCAACCAGTAACCGACTGTGAAACAAATAGGCAGGAAGAAATGGAGATGGATTGGCTGGCCATACTCTGAGGAAACCATCAAGTGACATCACTAGACAAGCCATCGCTCGAGTGGAACCCGAAAGGGAAGCGGTGAGTTGGTCGTCCAAGGGTGACTTGGAAGAGGTCATGTGAAGAGGAGATGAAAACGTGTGGGCAGACATGGAGCCAGTTGAAGACTCTAGTAGAGAACAGAACGCCATGGAGACGTGCGGCTGAAGCCCTATGTTCCTCTAGGAATTAAAGGATACAATAATAATAACACAGGAGGTAAAACATCAGTCTGAACAGCTCATTCGTAAGGTCTCTGATTGTAGCACTGGGTGACGACGCGGATTTGGGTCTCAGAAGTGTCAATGTTGCACAGATACACCTTGCCGGCTGGTGAGCAGGTGTTATAAAAGCAACAGAAAATATATGAACAATTTAGTGACTCTAAACTATTGCAGCCCAAAACTAAACTATCTAATTAACGAATTGCTGACTTTGACAAATTTATTTAGAAAAAATTGGTTCCACCTGACTATGAGGACTCCTATGGGGAACTGGGAGGTTTTTTGGAAGATGTAGAAGAATAGTATTCTAAGTAACCATTTTTTTAACATTGCATTACTTGTGTATAGACGTTTATTTCATTCAAATTGCGCACTTCATCTTCTTATGAATCTGATTGGTTGCTAGAAGTAGTTTCGTTTTGAGCTGCTATAGTTTAGAGTCACCAAATGTATTAGTATCTAACTCTCTTCTGAATGGTTCTTCAAGGTCATTCGGTCACGGTTGTTTTGTAACCTCAACCGTATGAGAAAAGGGCGTGAATAAAACCAATCGTTAGATGCTTTTGTGCATAGTATACTAAACACTAAAACGGTTGTTTAGAAAAAATCGATAAAACACTCTAAAAACAGCCAGCAGTACATCCAATATCATTACAATTTATTCTTTTAGCACATAATACAAAATCAGATAAGAGCAACTAATTTGAGGAAATTCAAATCGCCGCTGACTTTCTTTCTGTCTTCTGTTCTTTCAAGTGTGCGGAAACTAGAGGAAAGTAAATTCGTTTTGGTAATGACTTATATACTCACCCATCAACAAATTCAGATAAATTTTAAAATGACTCCGCCTGAAAGAAAGATGAGATATATATACATACTATCATTATCTGATTATCATTTGAGAATGTATATGCTATTTTAAGATGTATATACATAAAGAGCGAGAAAAACAAGAACTATTGAAAAACTTTAAATGCGCATTTATACGCAAAGAAACATGTTGAAACATGATTGCTTAAAAATACAGATGTCTTCCTTAAACACTTAATTATAATGAAATCAATTTCTTTTCCTGACTGCTTTATTAAATTAAATAATTCATCTCATGCAAACTTATTACTACAATTGCATTTATCAATTTCAATGTTTGATAATATAATGATAAATAAATGTACAAATCTCTCTACATTAATCTAGTTGATTCAATGTCCAATGAAATGGGACGCATATTTGACGTTGAATTCATTTGTGTAAATATGATGGGAAGAAAGCAGCAGGTCGGGTGTGAGGACAAATACTCGCCGAAGATATTGGCTAGGGGTCGCCCTATGTCGTGAATTGGCGGAAGTTAGAATTCATGGGCCATTGGATCGCGTCCCAGTGGCTTACTGGTATGCGAGCTCACCTTGTAACCAGAAGGTCCTGGGTTCGAGTCCCGGTGGGGGCGTACTGCTGAAGGGTCCCAAACGGGGACGAAGCAGCTGTCCAGTACTTCCGGGTTTTCCAATGGTTCTCTAACTAATGTCAGCTCAGTTGGCATTTAAAGAGCAACTTATCAGGCTATATATTATTATTGCATGTATTATGAGGTATGATAATGATACTACCTGATACATCGCACACATTAGTAAATATAGTTGTGTTTTTAACCTCTGACTGAATGTTCTTCAGTTCACTGTATAGGCTAACAGCTAACTTACGTTGAATGTTCCCATCTGTAATTGTCTATATTCCATTCATCAACTTTATTCTTTCTTCTGAAGAAACTCCATTGATTGGATTGGCTAGGATATGTGTTAGACACGCTAAACCATTACCTTCCTCATTCAGGATTACACTGGAAAAGAGTTAACAATGTCCAGACCAAAACAAAGCATTAGTTCCCTGAATTTATTCAGTGTTCATCTAAGCTATGTAGACGGATGAAGAATGCCTTAGCTAACCTCCTAAGAATGTCGAAAGTTAGTCATTCGAGACTGTGACGTTGCTCGAAATCTTTTACAATAGAGCAACTCTATTCATCTGTAGAGGTAAGTAAATTTTTTGTTTTATAAAATAATGGCCTACAGCATCATATACATTCAATATTGACGTTTTTTCATTTCAGTGGTTTGGTTATGCTGACTCGTTACAGTCAAACACTAACACAATTTGACAAGCTGTCATATTACATTTGATCGATCATGGAAGGTCTCTATTTAGTTAACAACATATCTCTGTTTGATAACATCAATCCTAAAACATACTTAGTATATTTTAAACTAACAATTGTTGTTATTTAATTCTATTTGAACTTTACCGTTGATTGATTGGACTGAAGTGCTGAGTCTTTGTTGACATGTCGGCTGCTTGTGTGTGGATGCTTCGACAATGTCTGAGGACTAATTTGAAGAAATTTGGTGGATGGTGACTAACAGTGGAATCCACCAGGATGCGCATTTCGTCCAGTTTTGGACTTGTCACCTGGATGTACCTGCATTTCCAGTGAGTGATGGTGTTCCCACTGAAACCCGGACCCAGTGCCTATCAACTAGACCACTTAGGACACGGCAGCCGGGCACTTCGGTTCAATGAATCAACAGGAAAATCATACCCATGGCTCTCTTGACCCAATTGGTCTAGTGAATAACGCCTCTGCGTTCGAAAATTTGAGCACTGGGTTCACGCCTCAGCAACTACACCCCCACTCACTGGGGAGTACAAGTATGTTCAATTGATGAGTCCTCAGTGGGACGAAATACGCATCCTGGTGGATTCCACTGCTAGTCACTATCCATCAATTACTTTAATTTTTAATGTATTTTATCTGAGTTTCAATTTTCTGGCAGATAAACTGAAAGCAATAGATCTTCAGTACTTGATTCAATTCTTGGGCTAAACGGAAGTTTGGAATTTTTGTCTTTATTGACTTTTATTTCGTTATAGGCCTGCTGTTAGAAATCGAACTTTTTCAACTCTACGATCATCGGAGTGATATTTTCAAGTATTGGTTTTGTAAGGATTTTGTTTGATTGCATGGAGGACTTCATCATGAGCTGACATCAGTTAGAGAACCACTGGAAAACCTGGGAGTACTGGACACCTGTGGGTGCGTACAAAACCAATACTTGAAAATTAATCTGATGCTCACTAGTGACTGGCCCTATTCAGGCAGTTAACCTGGGGTTCTAGTGAGAAGCCGTAACCAGTAGGGTACAGCAGGTTGAAGATGAGGCAGTAACTCATCTAAGAAGACATTGCGAAATGGTCGCGCTATGTTGTGAATTGGCGGAAGTTAGAAATCAAGGACCATTGGAACGGGTCCCGGTGGCTCAATGGTCTACGAGCTCGCCTTGTAACCAGAAAGTCCTGGGTTCGAATCACGGTGGGTGCGAACTGCTGAAGAGTCCCAGACTAGGACGAAACAGATGACCAGTACCCCCAGGTTTTCCAGTGGTTCTCTAACTCATGATGAAATCCTCCATTGGAGTGATAATCAAATGTCCTCTCTAGCCGTGCGAATGAAATGATAGCTATCATTTGTAGACATGTCAGGTTTAAATATTGACAATATTTCTGTTGTCTTTAGCATAGATCAGTTTCTTTTTATTGCTTCCTCTACACCATGTGATTTTAATTATGTGGTTCCATTAAATGAAAAAAATGATTTCCACAAAATAGTCAATGTTATTATCTTATTCCTTTGCTTTCCGAGTGGAATATATGGCTTCAAGCTTGAAGTTTGAAGTTTCATTACCAGGGGTGCTTTTTACGTGGTGGGGTTGCTGGTCTCACGTCCAACCTTCCTTCTTTATTGGGATTATAACCGGCTAAGGCAGATAAAGGTGTACACTCGACAGGACTTGAACTCCAAACTATGATTGGCCAACACTCTGAAATTCGCATCACACACGTCATTACCATATTTATGTTTGTATAAAAGCTAACAGAGTACAAAGGGTCAAAATGTCTAAGGGTCAAGAAGATAGGTAAGTGGTAAGAAAAAGGAGTCTAGAATACTATTAGTTAAAACAAACCCTGCTTTTAATATTGCATTGCCAAAGCAGGTTCAAAATAACAACAAATATTTATGAAATACATAGTGTGGTGAGGGCTACTTATAATCAAATATAAGTAGCATATCAGTAAACGAATTGAGGAAAGCAACAATATGTTTCGGACACTGGAAAAAGCAATCAAAGAACAGAACTGTAAGAGTAACGTTAGAAACTTTGTATAGAATCCAACAAGCTAATGAATGTGGTGATATTCGACCAATTTGCACATGATGTGCAAATAAAGCACTGATGATATGGTATAAAAAATTGATATACCCAAGTGAACAGACTGAGATTGTACGAATACAAGTCAAGTGGGATAATTGCCAGTCTGCACACATGTAAGGTGTATATATCATTGATAACACTTCCTTCCGACTGACACAACTGCTACACGTGTATCTTCTTCTTCAGTGAAGACGTCGTGGAATGTGCCTGTCTGCCTGTACATGCCATCATGACACCAGGCACTGGGGCATCTCATCTCACTTACACACCATACTAAGGCGATCGAGTATCATCAATCCTGGTACCATGCTCCGGGACCTCGTAGCTTTTTTCGTCACAATAGAACAGATTTAGGCCTTTATATGTCTAGCACTTCACCAAAAGTAATTGTATGAACCAAATGTGGTATTTTCCATATGGGTTCACAACCATTACTGAAACCACTTCTGTAACCCGTCTGTATGACGTGCTTTGTAACAGATGACCACAGTGCCCAAGTTCTACACTTAAAATAGTGAATTAGACGATATTATTTGTTCTTTCAGCCACTTAAGAATATGTTCTGTGGCTCTAAACTGTAGAGACAGATGGATAGTGCCCACATACATATGGCCACACGTATTGGTAACTGCTGTCTGATGTGACATACTTTTTCGTTTTCTCTATAAATGTCAGCCCAGCTACAAAGTGGGTTTTGTAGTGTACCTCATTCAGTCTTCATTTATTGATGGTTAGACTTTGAAGAATGAATTTATTTAAACGTCTTCTTTGGAAGCTAATTGAACTGATGGACGCTCATATGGTTCAATGAACTTCAGAGGATACTCGTGATCTAATGATCAGGTTTTGAATTTCTTCTTCAGTAGTATCCGCTGTACATTTAACTAACACGCTTTTATGCTGGAGAGGATTACAGGCTTTATTATTATTATTGTTTCTTTTTATTCCTAGGAGAATATAAGGCTTCAGCCGCACGTCTCCATTGCGTTCGGTTCTCTGACAACATTTTCCCTGGCTCCACTTCTTTACACATCTCCTCTCCACATGACCTCCAGATCAAATTCACATTGATGACCAACTCGCTGCTTCTCGTTCGGGTTCCACCCCACAGTGATGTCCTGGCGTGTGATATCCCTTGGTGGTTAGTTTTCTCAGAGTATGGCCAATCCACCTCCATTTCTTCCTACATATTTGCTACACCATTGAATCTGCTGGGTTGGTTCACTCCCAGAGATCCCTTTTTGTCGCTGATGTTTTCTGGCTGGCCATCTGATCTTGAGTATTGAGCGAAGACAAGTGTTGATGAAGTTCTGTAGTTTGTTCGAAGTGCCCCTTCGTGATGCGCCTAGTCTTTGATCCGTATAGTGAGTAGCACTGACTTCACATTCGAGTTGAAAATCCGGATCCTGTTTTTCATGCTGAGTGCTGTTGATCTCCACACAGACTTGAGAGTAATGAAAGCTTGCCTTGCTTTCCCTGTGATCCTCACTTTGATGATATCCTTATCAGTTCCATCCGCCTGTAGTTGAAACGACGATGCTTTCCAAGTAGGTAGGTAGTCAGCTAAAGGAGGTCGCTTCCTCCATTTTTTTCTCACTTATGCTGGCTGATTGTTGTCTGTTGCTGTTGGCCAGGAATCTTCATCACCTCCTATCTTTGACGCTTCTTCTGTCAACTTGTTGCTTCCCACTTGCATATTTTCCAGTTTGTAGGAGACCAGACGTATATCATCGGCGAAGTCCAGATCCTCCAATTGTTTTGTGTATGTTATTTTTATGCCTGTTTCTTCGTTCCCCATTGTCTGTCTGTCGCATTATCCAGTCTACCGCTATTAGGAAAATCATTGGAGATAGTAGGCAGTCTTGTCTTAATCCCGTCTTCACTTTGAAGGATTCCGTCAGTTTCCCGTTGCGTCGGTAGCACAGTGGTTAGGACTCTAGTCCACCATGCACATGGTCCGGGGTTCGATACCCTGTCGACGCACACCTGATGTCTATGGTCGGCCTGCAAAATTTGGGCTACCGATATCCATGCTGAAAATTCCATACTTGTACTGAAAATACGGTGTGGCATCAAGCTGTAATCAGAATAAAAGAATAAAACTCAATTTTAAGACCAAACTTCACTTCACGTAATAATGTTTTCATCACCATTTTTCGTAACTTCTTATCTGATATCTTCAACCCTAAACATTTTGATCTATACTGATGCAATTTGGACCCTCTGTACACGAGTGAGGATGCCTAGAATGTGTTGCATGAACACACTACGCGTTTCAGGTCATTTACCTCTTCTTAGTGTTTTATCAAAATCCATAAAGGGAACTAGTCAATCTGAATTTGAAAAGTAATTACTATAAACATCAATGTATTGTGCAATCATTATTATATATACCTTCAAGGTTAGAATTAGGTCACAAATCAACTTTTATTCTGAATTCATTAAAGGTGTACAAACCTAAAAGCCTGACTGTCAACCACCGTTCTATTCAACAAAATTGACTAATATTGAGTTAAAATTTGTGAGTAGTGTACAGAAAGACACCTCATATCCTTCTGTTAGATGTTAGGTGAACTGGCAAGATTTAAGCAGCTAAATATAATAATTATAATAATAATTTACTTTATTCCAAAACAGTACTTGTGATACAGAATGGAATTCTCAGCATTTTTTTACTACAGTATTGCATCCAGTTAGTACATTATCAATGAATAGAATTCAACATAGATTAAGCAAATCTCAGTTCATTATGACAACAACATATTGGCGTGTCGGTAGCAAAGCGAAGTTTGAACAGTGTTTGAAGGTGTTAGAAAAGTAGGTGCTATCATATTTACTGGCGTAAGCGGAAGAAAGAAACAAAGCAGAACATAACGGAAAAAAAGAAAAAAAGAGAAAAAGAAAAGAAAGAAAATGTTGTACCTATAAGTGATATGAGTTGGAAAGACAAGGTCCAGTTGTTCTACTGACTATTTAATGAGTTATAGGTATCACGCCTAATGCTTTCTTTATCGCACAGAACACGAGCTAAGTAGGGTATGGTTGAGTTTTCGTACTTGCTGATGCGAGCATATAGTTTTCTATATAGGCTTCTGGTTTTGCCTGATGAGATGCAAGGGGAGAGTTGTGAGTGAAGAGGGTAGTGTGAGTTAGATAAAATGGATTTGGCCCATTTCTCACATAAGTCCATGTGCCTGTCAACCAGAATATTAACAAGCTGGTCAAGTGGCACGTTGCTTACCCTACTGACAACCGATATCTATGGTCAGCCTGTGAAATTTGGGCTACCGATATCCATGCTGAAAATGCCATACTTGTACTGAAAATACGGTGTGGCATCAAGCTGTAACCAAAATAAAAAAAAAATAAAAAAAAATAATATGTTATGGTCTTTCTTCAGTAGCCCAGGAAAAACTAAGGGGGAACAATAGATAATAATAGGTAGAATGCGAGAGTTAACAAGTTGTAGGAGTTAGGGTTGGGTTATACCAGAATGTTTTAACTTTTTGATGTAGAAGGTAAGACGGAATATTTTCTTAGAAATCGCCAAGATATGAGACGACCAGCAAAGATCAGCAGCTAGAATGACGCCTAGGTATTTAATTTCCGACTTGGTTTCTATTTCAGTGCCATCTATGTTGCACACCTTCTGAGAGCTAACCAGTTTGTTTAGGTCAGATTTATGCCTAAAGGTAAAATTGACTGTTTGGCATTTGGAGGGGTTTAAGGTAAGACCGTTTTCCTTGGACCACTGGCTGATTTCTGATAAAAAGCCATTTAGTTTAGAGGAGTCACTTTGACATTTGACAGGCAAAGATACAGTCAGGTCGTCAGCATATTTAACAAAATTAATGTCCACTGAAGATGGCAAGTCATGTAGAAAGAAAGAAAAGAGAAGTGGGGAGAGTACAGCACCTTGGGGGATACCAGCTTCAGTGAGTGCAGCAGAGGAGGATTTACCTTTGTAAACCGTGTACTGCATTCTGTTAGAGAAGTAGGAATGCAACCAGTTAGTGACCCAAATATATTTTATTCTCAAGTAAATGCATGGTGAACTTTAGTATCAGTTCTTCAAAGAATTCTATTAAGATCCCAATATTCATTGACTGTTCGTTTAGTTGTTGCTAACCAACTCATTCAGCAGTATAGCTATGCATGGTGGTATTACGTTCAAGGATAATATCACAGTGTCATCATTGATGTGTTACATCTTTAACTCTAGAGGAGGGTGGACATTTTGGTCCAATCAATCGGCGAGTATATCAAAATTGAATTGAATAATAACTCCTACCCATTGCACAAGAGGTGGCTCTCGTGGGCTGAGTGATCCAGTCGACAATGCTTTGCGTTTGAAACTATGGGTACATGGTTTCGAGCCTCAGTGGGAACACTATCACTAACTCCCTGGGGAATGCAGGTACATCCAGATGAAGAGTCCTAAATGGGATGAAATGCGCATCCTGGTGGATTCCACCGCTAGTCACCATCCAACAGACTCCTTCAAATTAGTCCTCAGATATCGTCAAGGCACTTGGCAACATTTCAACAGAAACCAAACGTTTCGGTCTGATCAGTCAGTGGAAAATTTTAAATTGAATTAAATATCTTTAACTCTGTCTTCAAATTTCACGACATCTATTATATTATCTTTTACTATATATATGTTAATGTAAAGGTTTCAAAATAGTTTGTGTGTGTCGAGAATTCGTCTTAACGGCTTTTCTAAGTTTATGTACTTTGTGCAATCCGTATAATCTGGATGTGTGTACGTGTCTGTCGGTTGAAGTTCATGATATAAGCTTGCGGAAATTATTTAACCCTCCTTTAATTTCTTCAAACTTCTGGTTACTTTCTTCTCTATTTTATACACAATTCTTCTTATATGACTGGGAGAAAACAGGTAACTGAACCCCCATACAATTTCAATTAGGAGAAATGTTTGACGTTTAATTCTTATTTGCGAATGGAAAACTTATGATGTGAATATTTTGTAGAGAAAAATATTCCTTTTTATTCCTTTACGTTCCTAGTGGAAAATAGGGAGCTTCAAGCTAGAGACTTGAATTTTCAGTAACAGTGGTGTTTATATTTTTGTGGGATGGGGTTACTAGTCTTATGTCCAATATTCCCTCGTTATCAGTCTTATTACTGGCTTAACGAGATTTTGGAGTGCGTTGGGTCAGGATCGAACCACGAACCAAATGCATGGTTGGCGAGCATTCTACCCTTGTGCCACCAACGAAAATGTGACTACAATATTTGCCCATAAGGTTCTAGTAAGTCACTCAACCTCCTGTATCTAGAATTAATGAACATACTCCTAGATATAACACATACACTAGGCTCACTTCAGTAATGTATTATTATATT